>JABYPW010002092.1:0-12432 GCA_016880775.1 Phymatotrichopsis omnivora | reverse complement strand
AGTGGTGCAGAAAGTTGTTCGTACGTCAAATTCGTCGAGATCTTTTTATCGGTCGGTTTTATCAGAGATTGCCGGAGCTGCATCGGGTCCTGCGGGGTCGTTAGCAGTTGCATTCCGGCAGAAAACGGGAAGGGAATACGAAACCTCGAGCGAGACGTCGGGAGCCGCGATCACTTTGGTGGCGGATGTGTAGGAGGGTGCCGGGACTGAGGGGCCGGAGCCGGTTTCATCATCGCTGGAGTTGTAGTCTACGAGCGCCATGGTGGTGGGTGGCACTGGCAATGGAGGCAGACTCAATCGCTGGGTTTGAGCCGGGGGAGCTGGGGGAGGAGGGTGTGAGTCGTTGAGATGGTGTTGGAGGATTAGTCAGCGAGCTTGGCTGATGCGAGCTGGATGTCCGCTTATTTATGTTGTGGAGTACTATGCATGTACCGGCCTCACGGCTTTGACATTGTCGCTCTGCTGGACAGCTGGATCGTGTTCTGAACACTGCTGGATTCGCAACTGCTACTGCATTTTCATTTTGCTCTGTCATCAAAATGTCTGCGACCATGGAAATTTCCCAGCGGATAGCTTCCCTCACCGATGCGCTCAAAGAGGTCCGTTCCACTTACCAGAAGTTGTCTCTGCGTTGTTCCAAAGCTAACATTTCGGATGATTGACAGTGCATGGTCCTTATAGCTCGACTCAGCAAACTCGACGGCATAGACACCGACGCCTCCAGAGTGGAACTGGCAAGCAACATTCATCAGTCCCTCAAAGAATCCGAAGCAGAGCTTGAGCTCCTCAACACCGAAGTCGAAGATGGCTCCCCATTCACCTCAAAGCTGCACAAACTAACCGAAGACCTAAAAATGTATCTCCATCCATCTACCGCTTTACCGCTCCCCTAGCTTAGAGCTAACGCCAACGCCAGCGCCCGACTACAATATCGCAAAGCGCAGCTCGCCGCAAAAAAGAATGCTGAAGCCGCCCGCCAAAAGAAGCGGGAGCTGCTCCTTGGTGGGGCATCGGGCAGATCTACGCCGGATGGAAGAGGCCGCAGAAATGAGAAACTGACAAAGGAGGAATTGATCGTGAATGCATCTGCCGATGTTACTACTGCGTTGCGGAGGACGCATACGCTTCTTTCGTCAGAGCTTTCCCGGTCTCAGTTTGCAGTGGAAACGCTAAATGCTTCAACTCAGGCATTGAAGGATCTGTCGGCCCGATATTCCACTTTCGATGACATTCTTTCTTCGTCGCGGCTGTTGATTCAGGATCTGACGAGGAAGAATAAATCCGATAGATGGTATTACGAAAAGGCTATTAGTATTCTACTGGGAACATTGCTATGGATTATTATTAGAAGATTATTCTGGGGCCCGATATATTTGACGCTGATTTTGCCGTTTAAGTTGGTTTGGTGGACGCTGAGCATGGCCGCTACGCTTCTTCCTGGGTTGGGCGGAAGCGATATAGGGCCGGTGCAGAGCGGGGGTGTGAAGGAGAATGTTATTGTTCCGGGGGCGCCGACGGTGGGGGTCAAGGGGATACCGGACAGCTTGCTGACGCCGGGGAGTGTAGAGAGCGCGGAAGATGGGAAGATTACGGACGAGCCGTCGATGATGGAGCAGGTCGTGAGGGGAATAGATAGAGCGCTGGAGGTAGATGAAGCGCCGAAGGAAGATAAGAATCCAAAGTCGAGGAGAATGGAGTATGATCCGGCGGAAGAGCAGAGATATAGGAGTGGGCAGGAAGCGGAGAAGCTTCATGATGAACTGTAGGGGAGCATGTTACCAAAATGTTTTTTTTTTTAAAAAAAAAATTATTACTATTACAAAATTTCGCTTAAAACCAGTAATGGAATGCAGTAGTCGGGGCTATAGTAGTTTATGGGATCTTCAGTAGTTCAAACGAAGAAAACGTAAAATACATCGTTCAGCCCACCGAAAACCATTCTCTGTGCTTTCCAAATTATTCTCTTCTTCTGTGACCTACGTATCCAATTATGGCTGATTAATCTCCATTGAGGCGTTGAGGATGCAGCTGGCTCAGGCGATTCTGAGGCGAATGAGAGGAAGTACATACCTGCTACCACCCGTTGGTATTTCGAATTAATGCCATCGCCAAGCCTGGAGCTAACCATGACGGCGTCCAATGCGCCTCTTCCAATGCACCTTTCCCCTGCTCTGGAGTACATACTATACATATCTATCCACCTCAAGTACATGTACGTACCCCACGTACTTCTACTACCAGCTCCAACAGTTCGATTCTCAAGATTATACACACTACTTACCACAACTCCCATAACCGATCCCATCAATCACTCTGAAACAAAACCGCCAGCATGCAGCCCGCAGGTCCTCGGCAGCCTGGACGTGTCGGAAGAGTTTTAGGAAATGCCGCAGTCGGCGCCCGGAGTCTTTCTCCGGTTCCCCGAAATGGAAAGCTTTCGCCATCGGGGAGTATGTTGTCATTGAATTCGGAGTATGCGGAGAGTTCCGCAAGCGGGTTCGTTGGCAGTCCCGGAAGGACACAGGGGGGAAATGGGAGCTTTTTGATGTGTCCGATTTGTTCGGAGGAGATGGTGAGTTTTCTTTGCCGTTATATGAGGGGGAAAGAGATACTAAGGGGGAGGTGTAGGTTACGTTGTTGCAGTTAAATCGGTATGCTCAGTCGAAATTTACTACCCAAGTCTCCCAATGACCGGCAGAGAGAAGGGATTTTGAGTTTGAGAATTGCGGAGTCTCGACGTTTATAACTAACTAACCAGACCACTCCCCTCTTCATAGACACCTCGACGACGCACACAAAGAAGTCGAAGAAATTGACAACGATGACATCAAAACCTGGTTCAAGAAGCGCATGGCGCAAGCAAAAGCCTTTCAACCCGTAACCATGTGGAGCCAGAAGCTAAAAGGTCTTGACGTCTTCGAGTCGAACGAGTCCATATCCTCCTTGCCGTCAAATTCTCTAGTCATGAATGGAAGTGGTATTACTATAGGTGCCGGAGGCTCGAAGGCGCGGGACCCGGAAAGTTTTGTTACAAAGGCACATTTTCAGAAGCCGAGCTTTGATGACGATTGTTTGGAGCCGACGTGCCGGAAGCCGCTTGGAGTGGCGAATGGTTGCGTTAATTGTAGGGTTCACGATTATTTGAGGTTCCGGAGAAGGAGTGGTGGCTAATGAGATTTTGGAGGATAGGTTGGAAATGTGGGAGGTTGTTTTGCGAGGAACATACAATGTATCAAATCAAGCTTTCAAGGTCGGCGCAGCATGAACCCGTGAGAGGGTTTTGGTGCAGAGTTTGCGAGACTTGTTATAAGTCGCGGGAGGGCTACAATGACCATAATGGTGTGTGAGGTTTGGCAGCTATGGGGTGATTATGCTAAGATTTATGCAGGAGTGGTGATAGATCGTACGAAGGAGTTTGCGGATATCAGGAGGAAAACGGTGGACAGAGCGTATCTAGAAGTTACAAGGCTGGAGAAACGATTAACAAAGGTAATTCGTCTTAACCATTCCACAACTAAAGATATATTTACTAACGGACATCTCCGAATAGCTTACACAACTTCTAGCAAACCCTCCAACTACCGATCCCACTAATAGCAGCTTCATGAAAACAATAGCAAGTATACGGAATCAACGCAGGGTATTGGAGCAATCGGTTGTAGCTTGGGAAGACGACTCAAAAGTAATTTCATGTCCACTGTGCAAACAAACATTTTCGCAGTTCTCGGTGCGGAAACATCATTGTCGGCTATGCGGGCGAGTAGTCTGCGGAGATCCAAGAACTGGATGCTCGAATGAAGTGGGGTTGAATGTTACTGCAGGTATGTTTTCACTTGAATTTTGGTAAGGAAATGGGTAATTGAAGTAGAGCCAGATACGTTAGCAGAAAAGGTCATGAATGAGTTGAGTTTGGATGTGAGGATATGTAAAGATTGTAAAAATACGGTGTTTGGAAAACGAGATTTCGCTACGGATGTGGCGAAGTTGGGACCGGATGTGAGAGCTTACCAGGTAATTTCCTCCTTTAGAATTTTTATTTTCTGGATTTTGCTAACAGTTGTGGTAAAGACTCTGATGCAATTCGAACAAGGGATTAAAGTGATGATGCCGCGGTTCCAAAAATTGCTCATAACTTTGCAGCAAGTCCCAGTAAACTTCGAGTGATATTTTATGATTCATTTCACTGATGAAAATTTTCAGAGATCCATATAAAACGCCGACTCCAGCGCAGCTTACCGAAGCTACGCGAACACGGAAAAAGCTACTGGATACATTTACCCAATACGATGCCATAGGAAAACGGATATTGAATCTTCCCACCGACTCACCAACACAAAAACGATTACAGAAAGCCATCCATCAATCTGCGGCAAATTTTCTACACCTGAACATGTTGCCCCTCAAATCGCTTCCCAAACTACTACATAAGCGGGGGCAACAAAACGGACGATCAGCAAACAGCTATATCGAGTCCATAACAAACGGCACAAGTAATGGTTCCGGGGCCATCGGTGGTGCTAGCAGCGATGCGAGTTCGCTGGCAGATGAAAAGGAGAAACAGCTCAAGGAACAGATTATGGTGCTGGAGGAACAGAAGTTCTTGGTCGAGGAGATGTTGAAGGATGCAAATAAACGACGACGATTCGATGAGGTTGCAACGTTGGGACAGAGTATTGAGGAGTTGGAGGAGGAGATTGGGAGATTAACGAAGTTGGTGGAATTGTTGTGAGTCGAGTGGTGGTGAGGGAATGCAATGTTGCTGCGTTGTGTTGAGTTTTTTTTTTCTTTTTTTTTGGGTTTGTGTATTTTGAAGGATGGCGTAAGTAGGAATTGGCTTACTTTTTTTTAATACTTCCGATAAGGTATAGTATGGTTGGTATTTTAAGATGGGATTTGCAATCGGTTCTAGCTGCTTTTGTTTGGCGGCGTGTGTCCGTTCGTTTTGTAGGGTTTTAGGAATCGGATAACTAGTTTTATTACGGATAGCGGTTAAATAGAGCATCATTAGTACTATTATTAGGATTTTTCGTGTTCATAGGAATTTGGATTCCTTCGGTCACTATTGTATGGACAGGGCGTGTACACTCAATTAAGAGCAAAGACATAGTCGCATACATAGGAGCGTCAGGACGTGCCTTCATCCGCTAAGCGCCGTCAGGGTAACCTTCATACAGCTTTTTCGTGTTCATAGGACATTATTGTATGGACAGGGCGTGTACACTCAATTAAGAGCAAAGACATAGTCACATACATAGGAGCGTCAGGACGTACCTTCATCCGCTCTTTTTCGTGTTCATACCTGCATAAACAGTTAGATACTGATACATGCAAACGGCGATCACCAATGCAGTAATCATTGGAGAGATCTGCAGATATGATGTACCGCTGAGTCAGGCATTTGTACATAACCTGCGAAGAGTTGATTGCCACCATTTGCCCTGTCTAACCCTTTCCTCCGCAGATTGTAAATAGTTGTTTCGGTATTGCTTTTTTTTGATCTTTTCTTTTTCTTTCGTCTTAGTTATCTTTTCTTGTAATTTTTTCCAGGAATTGGAGGGGTATAAAAGAAGCGGACACAAAAAAGACCTTGTCGCAAATTATTTACGACGAACCGCAAACATGAGCGCGATACTCAGCGCCGACGATCTGAACGATTTTATTTCCCCCGGGGTGGCCTGTATCAAGCCCGTCGAAACACTCCCCGCAGCGCCGCCAAAACCGGAGGTACACTTCCTTGAAAAATTTTCGCCGCATACAAGCGATTAACATGAACTGACATCTCGCCGCCCAGAACCCCTACGAAGTAACGCACGAAGACAAGCCCGATCCGGCCACTCTCCCTCCGGCGCAAATATCGCTCACCGATTGTCTGGCGTGCTCCGGCTGCATCACGTCCGCAGAAGCGGTTCTTGTTTCGTTACAATCTCATAATGAGGTTCTCGCGAATCTCACCGCGCCCGAAGCTATGGGGAAGAAGTTTATAGCGTTGCTATCGCCGCAGTCTCGAGCTTCGCTGGCGGCGGCGTTTGGAATTGGGGAAAAGGAGGTTGGGTGGATGGCGCATCAGTTGCTGTGCGGATCTGCGGGGATAAAGAAAGGAGGAAAAGAAAACGGATTCGATTTCGTGGTGGATACGAATGTTGCCAGGGAAATCGCGTTGTATTATGCCTCGGAGGAGGTACTGGCGAGTTTGAAAGAAGAGGGAGGGACAGCAAAGAAAAAACCGATGCTGACGAGTTCTTGTCCGGGGTTTATTTGCTATCTCGAGTCTACGCAGCCGGCATTAATACCGCATCTGTCGACGCTAAAGAGTCCGCAGGCTATTATTGGGACGCTGTTGAAGAGTATGTTGGCGAAGGGACGGCCAGAGGATGTGTATGTGGTGGGTATTATGCCGTGTTTTGACAAAAAACTTGAGGGTGCTAGGGGGGAATTGACGAGTTCGGCGTGGCTAGAACGGGATAAGGGCGGGAAGGGTGTGAGGGATGTGGATTGCGTTATCACTACCCGGGAGTTGATTTCTCTTGCGGAGGCTCGAGGGATCGATTTTCGAAGCTTGCCGCGAAAGCCTTTGGCAGAGGGGGAGAAGAGTGGTGTGGCGGATACAGTCTTGAGAAGGTTCCTTACAGAGGAATTGGAAGTGGAGCACACTGGAAGAATTCCGGACGCAGGAACAAGCGATGGATACCTTTACTATATTGCCCAGCGCCTCCTAACAGAGAATCCCGGAGCGCAATTGAGAGTCGAGAAAGGAAGAAACGTGGACACCGTCGACTACGTAATCTTCCGTCATCCATCAACAGACGGCTCACAAGAAGAAGTCATTACTCGCCTAGCAAGGTGTTACGGCTTCCGGAACATTCAGAATCTCGTACGGCGACTCAAACCAGCGAAGCAGCGAGTCCTCCCGCGATTCGGAAAATCTTCTATTCCTGAGGCAGCGAAGAAACCAGTTGTCTCTCGGCGACCAAAACCTGTGGAGAAAGCTGGAAATGCAAATGGGGGGGAGTATGCGTATGTGGAAGTTATGGCGTGTCCGGGGGGATGTACAAATGGGGGGGGACAGATTAAATTTGATGATGAGATTATCGTTTCCAATGAGGTGGTGGGAAAGCCAGTGCATCAGAAGGAGTGGTTGGCGAGGGTTGATGAAGCTTATTTTTCGACCGAAGAGGAAGGAAAAGGAAGAGAGATTGTTGCTGAAAAAGTGGATGGAGGAAGTAGAGGCAGGGATAAGGTGGTGGAGTTTGTGGACCATTGGGAGAAGAGTACCGGGGTTGAGAGGAGGAAATTGTTGTTTACAAGCTATAGGAAGGTGGAGAATGATATTGGGGGAAGGTTAAAGGAAAAAGAGGCTAGTAGTACAGTGAGAGCGGCGGAGCTGGCGGGCAAGGTAGGCGGGGGGTGGTAGATTGCTATTTCGAATTTGTTTCGTTTTTTTTTTTTCTTGATTGTATATATCATGGCGTCTGGGTCTTTGAATTGGTTTGATACGAGGGTTACTGGTAGCGGGTATAGATAGGGGTTCAAAATGATTGTGGAACCACATAGCACGCATATGGAAGAGGATCGTGAATGCGTCTGTGGAATCGAGTAACTTGTATTTATCGCGAGGAAATGGACCGGCCTCTGGGACTACATTGCGTAACTGCTGTTAATAGATTTACTCCCAAAAGTCCTGGATTTTCCAAACATTCTCTTTTCCTAACTGTATATGTTCCCACGCATTTATAGGAATTGAGTAGTGTTTCTTTTCTACCCGTCGAATGAAGGCAGACTTTGCATCAAATCGAGCTGCACCAACCTGAGTGTCGTGACTTCGTTTCACGCCGCGATATATGCGATCACTCGCTGCAAGGGGGCATCGCGCGGCGACACCATACGCACATAAAATTCTCGCTTTGGAAATTTTTTTTGCTAAGAGTATCGGCCAATTTGATCAGCATAAATACTACTCTTGGCCCCCTTCTCTTCTTCTCTTTACTCACTCGTCTTAACCTCATCGTGGCCATACCAACCTATCTCAACAGGTCCCACCACGGGACCTATTAATCATTGCATATTAACAACCCTTCTCTACAATTATTAAAAAATACACAACAAAATTTCTCAATAACAGCTTCTCACCATTGAGCCTGCATCAAAACAAGTTTCCAAGCGGATCATTACAATGAGATTGAGTGCCGAGCATATTCTTACAACTACACAGAAGGCACAATTTTTTTTTTCCCCCTGACACTAGGCACAAGCTTAGCCAGAAAGCCCAAGCTCGCATGAAAATAATAATAATAATAATAATAATAAAATAGCTCAAACTGAAGCTCTTTGGATTTCTACTATTGTAGGTCGTTAAAAAAAAAATCACATGGAAGTTTGAGGGAGGGACTATTTTACAGAGCATCGGAAACCACTACTCATTTAGCATTATCTGATGTTCAGGAGAATCGTGTCATAGACGAGAGGAGTAATTACATGTATTTAACAAGCTTTTAGAATAAGACAAACATCTGCAATAATAATAGCTCCGGCACGGGACGATGTTGGTTCAAATTTTGTTAAATCTGGGCCCGTGATCCTTACATTGGGTTTTCGGGGGCGTTGCATAGCAGATTTCAACCCTTTATCTTGGATTACAATGGACCAATCTCGGTTCATTCACACACATAACCACATGGAGTATCATTTGGAGTTCATGGTCAATTTTTACAGCCCTCCGCACATGTTTAAACATTTTCGGCTGCAAGCGCCGAAGCTGAGATCTACTAGTAAGTACTGAAAACATGGCTTGAAAAATCCATCTAGAAGACTGTTCTCATTGAACCAAAAAGAGTGAGGAAAAGAAAAGAAAAGATCGAATTAAAATAAATAAGATAAAATCTTAGGCTATGGTATTTATTGTTCGAGGTTGGGTCTTGCGTTTCCTTCCGCGAGGGTGTTCTGTAACATGATCTTTTTGTTAACCTCTCGCTATCGGTTGGTAGGGCGGGTTCAGGGCGAAGGCCGTGATATCCGACTTGTTTCTTCAGTTTGGAGGTATGCTTTAATCCTGTTGCTGTTGCGTGCCTCACCAATGGCCCTTAATGCTGCTCTCAAATCTTGCAGTTGATCAGGCGCATATTGTAACTATGTTAAGTTTTTAGTATCCATGACGTGAAAAGGGTGGTCGGGGATTACCCTCAAAGTGTACACATTGATGAGCAAGTCATCCACAAGCGACTTGTCATCCGTATATTCGATTCCAAACCTAGAGAGAGCGGTCTTCAGATCCAGCGGAGCATCGTAGATGGAACTCATCTCTAAATAGGAAAGCAAAATTGGGCTCTGTCTAGTCTCTGCGATAACTCTCAAGGCTTCCTTTGCGGTGGATTCGTCTTTGGGGCTATCTTTTATCTGTCGTGTAGTGGATAAGCAATCGTTGTACGTAATTGCTAATTAGATCGAGCGTGCGCAGCACCACCTACCGTAATTTCGTACGTCGATAAAATGAACTGGTCGTCTGCCGTTTCTGGCACGCCAAGCCAAAAATATGCTGATCCAGCATCGGCAGTAGCTGGTGAAATTTCAATCAGTGACCCTAGAACCTGCTCTTCCATTCATGGACACGAACCTCTCTGAGCAACTTGAAGGATTGTTTGACTGTTGATCGCCTTGCCAATTATCCTAAGATTCTCTTTCGTCTGCGCCCCCTGCCGTGGAGCATCTGCCAACCTGCTTCTGAACATTCCAATAATGAGGTCTTCATTGGTAGTATTGGGTTGTATATTCAGCGCCTTATACGATTCCTCTATTTCACTGGCGGTAACTTCTCCCTGCGAGCGTATTTTGGTGGCTTCAATTAAAAGATATTTGCTTCTCCTCCCATTAGATATGCCGGAGAAGCACTCGAAGTAATACGGTGCGTCTATAGGATCACAGTCTCTCTGCCTTTTGTAAGCCCAATGGATAAGCTCATCAGAAAAATCACCTGTCGCTCCCAAACCGGCGTAGTGCCTGGTAATGCAAAAACGACATCAGTCAAGGTCTTTACACATTGTTCCAAAATTTAAAGGAAGTTGCTTACGGATGTTCCATTGCAGCAAGGTTCATGTCCCAGCGCGATACTGAAGGGTCTGGCGGTATTTGAGTGAAATGAAACAAAATGATACTTTGGGAATGCCTACTTACATTCATCGCACCCGAGAAGTATTTTGATATCTTTATCAGCTCTTATGACAGTCCGACGCACCAAAGCTTTCCAGAAAAATTGTCAACAATGCTACTGGCATGCTTAGACGCAAAGTTTCTGGAATCACCTCTATCCTGCTCTTTCATCTGGTCTCTCAAAGCGAGAACCTCTCCAAGAATTTCGAGGATGTCCCCTTTAATTGGAGACGCAGGTTTTTGGAGCTCTTCGACAGATGGAGGTTTCCAGACGAGTGTATCATCTTTCTGTTTAACCCTCAGCACATGAAACATATTATTTCTGTGATCAATGTGGTATCTCACGTACTTGCACAAGCGAAAAATGTGCTCTTTGTAAAATTTCATCACATTCATCTCCTAATGTAGATAATAATCTTTTATTATATCTAGGAATCTGCCTCTGGTCACATTTCGAAAGATTATCCAGATACGAGGCAAGGCAATCCAACACAGAGTATGGAGTAGGAGGGGTGGCCCGGACACCTGCATCAAAACTATCAGGAAACTTTTTCTGAACCCGCTCGATGCGAGCCTTCAAAATTTCTTTATCAACCAGAAGAGCGGTCAATTCTGTCGTCAAAATAGGGGATTTGGTTGTAATCGTAACGACGATGGGACAATATTCAGCCGAACAGCTGAAGACCCGCTTGTCCATCCATCTTTCGCCCCGGCGGCCATCGAGATAGGAAAGGTTGAGAGGGACGGACTCCAGGAGCTCATACCGGAAATGGTGAAGAGGATTTCCCGCGCTCGGGCAAGGCGTAGACTGCAACGGAGTTGCTTTCGAAAAATCTACTTTTATATTGAAGTGCAACCGACATACCTCGCACATTGCAGCTACATTGCAATTCTTGGTGGCGTCTAGCGAGCGATATGGGGAAGGAGAGCTATGCTCCGGAAATAGGATAAGAATATGCTTATGCTTGCTCGGGAAGACCGGTGCGTTTGGCTTAAAGTGTGGGGGAAGTTCGCAGAGAGTATTGCGATTCTTCTTCCTTGGATCGTAGCCTTGCAGATCTGCAAAGAGGCGCGGCGCGCACTTGCCTGTATATAAAAGTGAGATGACATGGGTCTCGAGCGGAAAAGAGGTCATATACCGGGCCGGCTGGTAGGCCTAGGCAGGGCTGCGAGCATAGTACTGTACATATATAATAAAGTCGCCGGATTTCAAAGATAATTTAGAGAGGGTGCTGGCCCGCAGAAACGATGGAAAGGAGCTGGGAGAGCTAGAACGGCACAACCAAATTTACAAAGAAAGCGCGGATCGGTATTCGACAGGGGGGCGAGGGGACAGAATCTCGTTGGGCGGCTGAAGAGGCCGAATAATAGAAGCAGCGAGGGCAGAGGTCGCTTGAGAAAGGTACAGCGAGATTTGGCGATGTGGGAGAGGGAGAGGAGGAAGGAGATGAAGAGGGAGAGGGTATAAGGCCTGGCGTTGACGGGAGATATTATTCTGCGTATGCATGTAGTACTCAACTTGGTAGTTGTTGCTGACTTCCTTTAAGAGGTTTATATATAAAGAGTATGTACCACCAGGGAGAGGCTGAGTGTAATAATGGAAGACTGTATAGGAAGTAAAGTAGTACAATTGGAGTGGCAGAGTTGCTGAGAGAAGACTAGTGGACACTGCTGGTGACATGGTAGATGTATCAGTTTTTTTTTTTTTTTTAGTTTTTTTTTTTCTCTTCTCCTTGGTCAGTTGGGATTGTTTTACTCGGTAATCTCTACACGTGCGGATAGTGTGGAAACCATCAAAAGAAATTTGGAATTAGCCTATGCGTGTAAAATGTTATATGAGCGCATTTGTAGAATTTATTGGGCTTGGGTGAGAGAATGAATTGGTCATTGCCTAACGATATTTTCAAGATCAATATCACACAACGAAATAGGTACCAGAGTAAGTTAGTCGTACAATTGAGCGTTGCTTCTGCCAAGCAGCCACCATCCGAAATGGGCGTAAGTATTTCGGGCGCCAAGCAGTGATTCATTCTTGCGACGCGTCACAGACAGTCATTTAGCGCATGAGCGCACAACGTCGACGATATGAGCGCACAACGTCGACGATATAAGCGCACAACGATCTAGCAGGGTTATTCTTGGCACTTCCTAGTACATGTACTGGTATGTATGGTGAAAGTTATAGAAACTGTCTGCAAGTGGCTTTGGCACCCCCCCTCCCCCCCCGCTTTATGGTTACCAACTTGGACGAGTCTGGAAAAGAAGCAGGCTGCTATCGCAATGACTCAGAAT
>JABYPW010002091.1:0-12434 GCA_016880775.1 Phymatotrichopsis omnivora | reverse complement strand
ATATATATATATAAAGAACAAATTTTACCACCCAGAATCTTCAACTGGAGGAGCGTACTCCACGGCAGCATCCTTTTCGGTCTCGATACCGATCTGTTCTTCAGCAACGGTCTCCTGCGCAGCAGCCTGGGAGGCTGCACGGGCAGCCTCAGCCTTAGCACCCTATTGATGAATAACTAGTTAGTGGGCTGCAATTTTGAATATCCCTGAGTAGGGCATGGGAATACTAACGTAGTCCTGTGATGAGGGTGTAGTAGGGAGGATCTCCTCCTTGGGTTCGATGACGGTAACGGTGTCAGGGAGCGATTTCTGGGGGCCGGATTTTCCGTCGGGGTCGCTGCCGCGCATGATCTTGACTTTGATACCAAGGACACCTTGGCGGAGAAGGACGTGGCGGGTAGCACAGTCAATGAAGTCACAGGCAGGCTGACCAGAGTGGATCATGAATCCGTCCTATAATTCACCGTACACGTCAAAATCCAATCCCAGATTATCCATAATATACTCAATTCCCGCCTCGTAAAATGTATGGTGATAAACTTACGGTGAATTTCATAGACTTGGCTCTGGCAGCTCTCAATTTACCAGAAACAACGACTTCACAACCCTTAGCACCGGACTCCATGATGAAACGGAGGACACCATAGCAAGCTCGGCGAACAGCAAGTCCATTGAGAAGTTTGTATCTGAGGGACTCGCATTGGGCGACGGCACAAAGACCACGGTTCTGAACCTTGGCGGCATAGAGCGAGACAGAATTCTCGGCAAACTTGAATCGCTTCTGGATGAGGGAGGTTAATTCACGGATGCGACGGCCTTGGTCACCGAGAACCTCTTGGGTGTGGGTGGCACGGATAACTAGGGCACGTTAGTTTCTCTTCTTTCGCTAAAAAAAAAATCGACGTTGATAGATGGTAAAATGCGGACCGAAACGGATGATGCGAGAGGTTGAACATACTGATGTCAGTCACGGTGGGAGTGACACGGACTTCGACACCGGAATATCCTTCCTCAGCCAGCTCACGAGTGAAGAACTCGTTCAACTCGGCATAGAAAACACCGTCAGCGACAAACTTGCGACGCTTGGAAAGGGTCTGGGACTGAGCAGCTCTGTAAAAAAAAAAAAAAAAAAAAAGCATTCCACAAATTAGCTATTTGCATTTCCCACTAAGAAGGTTCATGTCCCTCTATTTTTTCCTTCAAACTCCCCAAATATCACAACCGCTATTCCATATTCCAAACTCCGGAACCCATCCAAGTTCCCCAGGCTCCCCAAAAAAGGTTTTCCTTTCACCCCCGCTGCCTCCCAAATTCCTATCTCAAAATTTCCCTCCTCCACCAAGTTTTCTGCAATCGAAGAACAGAGGGAAACTTACGCCATATTTGCTGTTATAAGGAAAGTCCGTAAGCGTTGAGTCCGGCGGTCAGTCGCGTTATTTTGGCGGTATCGTTTGTCAGTGGTGGGGTGGGAAAATTGATGAATCTCACGCAAGGGCAAATGTGCTCTCTGTGTGGTGCGCTAAGGGCTTAGCCCTTTCGTAGCCGCTTCGTGGGCGTCGGGATCAAAAAGCGTCACATCGCTTACTGCTTAGTCATTGATCACGGACCTCAGGAAAGCGTGAGGATTTTTGTAGGGAAATTGAGTGATCGTGATTGGATTTCTGTGCTAAAGCTGGTTGCTTAACTTTATTTCGGTTCATCTGTTGCAGAATCAGTAGTATACGCTAGAAATTTGGGGAACATTGAACTTTGGGCATTGAAGATCACGGAGTCGATATATTCGAAGATCTATAGCTCGCCCATGAATGCGTTGGAACGCACCATCTTATACTGCAGAATCCAGGGAAACTTGGTAAAAATCCGCACCCGGTTATGAGTACGGTTTCACGGCCAATGTTACATGATTTCAGGTAGCTTTTTATATTCAGAGAATTTTAAGTTCCTGGAATTGTGGGCACACCTTAAAGCTTGAGACGACAGCTAATGCAAGAAAAGAATCCCAATCCCTACCTTTGTTCAATATTGGACAACAAATCCGTTGATACATATGCAGTTTAGAATACACTACGGCCACGGCGATCTACAATACCAACGGTCAATGCGGTTTGATTGTCACATTCCAGATCTAGTATATGGCTATGTGCGCGAGTTGAGATCACAAACTATCACTCGAGATGGGCGGAAGGGGTGATGAGAATTAGGTATGAGAGCTGCAAGGATGGAAGTCTCGTAGCGCTGCCGCATGAGTCTAAGCGTTACGCATCTTCCAAATGGGCATGCCGTGCGTCTTGCGATGTTTGCTCGTGAGCGCTGCCGACCATCTTGGACATCCGCGTGATTGCTGAGGACGCGCTGGCCGCTGATGCTTATCCCTGAAGGAAAAAGTTAACTAGTACATCGACCATAATTTTACGCAAGTTTTTATCAGGAAGCTCGCTGTGTTTCTAGTACGCTACCTAGTAAACTTCGCACTGTAATTTATTTTTGAAGGATTTTTCCATAGGGGGGAAAAAGGTACTGATGATGAGATTGACTGTGATTCGAAGAGTGTATTCATGAAATTTGGGGTCCGACTGATGCGCTATTCCTCATTGAAGACCTGAATTACCCTCTGTCACTACAAAAAGCCTTTTAAGCATTCTTAGCTTCCACCTGCAAGGTCCCATAATCAAAATCGGAAGTAAATATCTAGCACAGCAACGGTGTCAGTCAAAAAAATCTCGAGCTCAATTTTTTACCTTTACAGTCCTTAGGACACATCAGCGTCAACGAATATACCGTAAAAGTATCATCATGCGTTTCTCCCGTAACCGGAAGCGTCGTCCAAACTGCCGATGTATATCCCCAGCGATCTCCGAGTTCAGCTCAGCGCTATGCCATTTCTGAATATCCGTAATCCTAGCACCGTTACTCCTCGGTATCCCATACTCTTCAAAAATAACAGGCTTCCCAATCGAAGCAGCGGCGGTACCATGGTCATTAATGAACTGAGTTCCCCAAGCATAGTCTTTTGACCAGTGCGAAGGATATAAATGGAAAGTACCAAAATCGACGGTGGAAAGCACTGAATTCGCTTCGAAATCGACACCTTCTCCGCCATTGTAGAATCAGTCGGAATTCCCGCCATGGTTGAAGAAACCTTCGTCGCCGATTGTGACCAGATGATTGGAGTCGGGGGGTTTGATGTAAGCTGACATTTCGGACGCCCGGGCAGTGATTTTGCCCGGAGTGCAAGAACCGGAATCTGAGAAGCCACCTTTTCATCGCAGCTGTTACGTTTGTTATTTTCGAATTACAGATGGATCGATATTTTCGCGGGAAGGTTATTTAGCACACCTCGTTGGCAAGCCCCTATGCCATGATAGCCGGCGATTCAACATGCCCTGAGATAACAGCTCTAACATCACTCTCGTAAGCATTCTTTATTGCACAGTATTGGTGTAGAAAGCGTCGTGGCCTTGACCAGCTGCAAGGTGATTGACGTAGACATCTATTCCACCGTAATCTGCCCAGTTATTCATGAATCGAATGGGATGATCAAACGAGCATTCCTGAAACTGCCTGTTCGACGATATAGTCTGAGCGCCCAAGTCTGTGGAGCAATTATTGATAGCCGGAATTCCACCATTCCAGACTTGGAAATGCGTTTGGGTGCCCCGATAAGAGGCCTGAATGAAATAATTATGTTAGAGTTTGTCCAGGTAGAAAGAGGAAGGAGTACAGGAACTTACTGTAATCTCCGCAACCCCAAATACGGAGAACGTTCATTCCGGAAGTCTTAAAGTGGCCAAGCGCATAACGAACATCTTCTTGAATTCGTCAATACTTTTCTCAATTCTATCGGTTTGTATGGGAAGGACATACAAATAAAAGCCAATAAGCATTGGATCCCACAAAGTCAAACTTCTTTCCATTCAGCCAGATTTCGGTTCCAAACATGTAGTGACAAATCCAGAAGCAGTTTCAGACGGTGCCGAGTCCGTTGAAGTAGCTGTGGGTGTTGTCGAGGTGGTGGTGGGAATAGAGCTGCTCAGTTGGCATTTCCAGCAATCTTCAAGTCCGTATCAGAAACCATCGTCCACTTCTCTCATACCTGAATGAATTTATATACTATTATCATGAACGTACAATTATTGACCACCACGCAAGGGCTTCCATTGGCGCAAATAGTATCGTGGATACCGCCGCCTTGTTTCCAAGAGGGCTCATCAGCTTCCTTCTAATCTACAAAACTAATATTAAAACGGGTTATGGAAATAAATGGCATTGCTCCCAAATCGGCACAGCCGCCAAAACAACTGGTGCTGCTGTCAGCAGCGTAGTGGCTACCGCAAAAGCTCTCATATTGAACTTGAAAAAGGCTGGAGCAGATCTCAACCTAGAAAATTCAGCTTGCCTCAGTCCAAGAATAAATCCTTCTCATTTTCGAGAAATCCTCAGGATATTTATACCTTTAACTCTCCCTAGCATCTTACTGTCCGGGTGATGAGTCAAGTAAATGCATAATCATCCAAAGCCTCATCCTTCCATGGAAGCCTTTTCAAAGGCTATAGAAGTGTAATCTATCCTGGCAAAGCATGTAAAATTAACCGTACAAAGAACAACTGTTTATAGTGGTAATAGCATGGCTATTGGGACCGATAAACTTTGCAGGGAGAGATATGTAGGGTTGGATTAACCATACACAACCAGAGCGCACAAACGTTGAGAGTATACTGTGTGGCAGAGAAATATATTTTCTTGCGAATTATAGATCAGCCTTTTGGTCAAAGAGACGGCACTTACAAGCGATTGTATTATATAAGCGAAAAACTAGGATAACTCGCTAAGACGCAACTTAGTTTAGGGAACTCACCGGAATTAATAATCCTAAGCTCCTTGCGCTGAGTACACATGTATCTCTTGACTTCGAGCACAACTCCAGCTGAAGGCCAGGACAGTCGTGCCCTAAAGGACATTCGAGCCGAAGTATGCGCCGTCACCATATACTACATGTACACAGTACATGTAAGTGTATGTACATGTACATGTACTCTACCCTAAAAGCCCTACCAGGTCCATAACCGAACACATTTTCCAGGGTCAACGTTAAGCCTAAATTCCGGTTGGGGAAGCCTACGTGCAGCAAAATGCGGGGTTAGTTTTATTTCATTTTCTCAGGGAATGCTGTGCATAGCGTGGAGGTTCCTCTCTTACCCTCGTAACGAGACAAACAGCGAAAAATCTCGGGGTGCCGTACGTATACCCACGTTGGTGGGGAAAAAATAAATGAGATGACGAGAGAGAGAACGAGAAAATGGAAGAATTCAGCAGGAAATATCAATAGACACGTAAGTCTGCGGTAAATACTAGATACGTAGTCTGAGAACTTAGTTTTTTTTACCGGTTACGATTCACGGGCTTTTAATAGTGGGGAAAATAAGTATATTATCACAGGGATTACCTTACCTAGAGAGGTGTCTAAATCTCAGTTCCACAGAGCTGAGCTTTCCCGATCATGCCTCCGAAAGCTTGCGATAAGTGCGAAGTCCCATGTTTCTTCATTTCCAGGCATTTGCGCATCGTTGGAGAAAATAGTATCTGCATTCCGCAATGGTCGAGTTTTGCGCCCACAATTTGCGTCTGTAGTTTTATAAGAAACCGGAAGGAGAAACACATAGATAGTTTAAAGAGTGAAAATTATCTGGCCCAAAATTAGCACGAGACAATCCAGATTACTTTTAACATACGAAACCGAAACCAGGCAGAAAAAAAAAAAAAAAAAAAAAAAAAAAAAGCGGAACATTGTTCATTACTACAAGCTTCCCGAGACCCCTCTAGCTATGAAATTAGCTGGGATGTGATATGTATGAACAATGGCAGCCAATCACTACTTGTACTAGCAAGCTGTTCTATATGGTGTTCGGTCAGTATCGCTTAATGCTCACACGGAATTTGACAGTTTTTCCGAGATAGACTGCAGATCTAGACCAACATAGATATCGTTTTGACAGCTCTGGAAAGTACGAGAAGTGTCGTAAGGTGGATATACCGCCAACGATATTATTCTTTTTCCCCAAGCAGGTGACGAACCATGACTTCCTTACCATTTGCAAATTTTCTACTTTGGCGATTTTATCGAACCGAGGACGAATATACAGCAAGTTTCCTGTCGAGTGCGGTCATATCTCCTGATGAATTCGGAAGTGCAATCACGTTTTGATACCTAATGATACATACCGGTCAGAACACCGGGGTGTTTTCGATGAACTTCTCGAACGAAAAGAATTAAGCGGTGACTGAATTTCTTAGTTATTTCCTCTCGGAATAATTACCACGATGCCCGAGCATCATCATGGGTTGACAATACATGCATCCAAGTCACTCTTGACTCCACTTCGGAACTTGGTGCTAGGGATTATTCACTACGGTTACCCCGAATGTGAATGCTGTCTAGCTTTACGATGAATTTTTTTCCCGAATCTCCCCGGCGCCCTACATAATGCATCGTTCGCCGAGAGTAGCTGCCGGTTGTTTTCAACGCAAACCTTTCAAGAGCTCTTCGAGCCTCTAAGACAGGCCTTGCCCCTCCGCAGGCCGTTATCAAAAAAGAAAAGTTCCTCACGATGAGATGCAGCAATCGGGGAGGTGTCGGTGTTGAAGTAGCAAAACTCATAGGCGGGATCGCATTCTTGGCAACGGCTGCGTTCAACGTCAGCAGCATAGTACTAGTACTGTCACGTTACATGTAGACCTCATCTCATTACGCACTCAAACTTCGAGCTTTAGAATTTTTTTATTTTTTTTTAAAAAAAAAGAGAGCAATTCTCGCAAATGCCCGCCTCTACGTTGTACTGTAGAGCACATCATCTCCTGATGGTTGCGATTGTCTGTTTTGCGAAGGGCTGCGCATGGGCTTTCATTGAGGCCTCATGAGCGATTGAGTATCACGCTCTCATCAAAATTACTGCTGTCCGCTTGTCAGTCTTTTGTCCAAATAGAGGATAGAGCATACAGCAGCAATCCCGGCTCTCGGGTTACACGCGCTTTCCCGTCCCTCCAACGCAACTGAAGCTGGATACATACGCCGGGAGTGCAGAGCGGGGGCAATGCCGATGATCTTTTGTTAAGGAAATCTATCCGTTGATGATACCATGGAACCATACTAACTCACCTGTGGGGTTCTGTGCTTTTGTGGGGTAAACACAACTCCCCTTACCTCAGCACGGCTCCACAAGCAAGAAGTTGCCGAGGAAATCGTGGGGAGCGGGGAGCAGCCGGTTTACTGGGAGTTTTCTCCAACTACGTGGAGAAGCTAATAATCGTATGTCGACAACACCTCCAAACTAAAACGACAGGCTTGGCGGATCTATTGCATATTATCACGCGGGGAGTTTAGGTGTTGAACCGAACGGTTTCTCCGCTTTTCTTTCTTGAAAATTGCCCTTCTTCGTCGTATCTCTCTTTCCCCCCCCTAATAGCTTTCCTCTAGATTCTAAACCAGAAGCAGTAGAGACTTGAAATTACCACGCCTTAGGGCTAGTCGCATTTCCTTCTCGGTTGATATGCAGTTGAATTGCTGTTCCCGGAAACAACTTCCATCATGCAATGTCCACCGTACTTACAAAGAATCTATGTCACCGTGCGCTCTGCGTAAATAACGCGAGCGAGATTTCTGTTTTCGCACGGCAGCGAAGTTATAAGATCCGTTAATATCCCCGGCATAATGTGTATTTTTTTCTCTTTCTTTTATCCTCACTCAAGAGCCTGAGTTGGAAAGTTCGTCTTACCAGCTGCCCGATTTCTCTTGATTCGAACGCTTCGCAATGGTGGGCTTCACGATTGCAGCAGCAACAAATCTTTTGCTGCTATCCTCGACGGCACTTGCACAATACTCGAATCAAACCGACGATGCACCCATTGCCCCATTGAGTCCATCTTATTATCCTTCTCCTAGGGTCGATGGTGCTGGAGATTGGGCACAGGCTTATGCTAAGGCGAAAGCTTTTGTGGATCAATTGACGTTGTTGGAGAAGGGTTAGTTGTCACCACCCATTGAAATTCTAGCTTTTATGTGAGCGAGAGATCTCGAATAAAAGCAGTACCCAAATAGGGGGTTGTAGGCAATTAGCACAAAACTACCTCAGTTTTTTTTAGACATGTGCTAATTTTGCTCGATTATTGCAGTTAACCTCACTACCGGAATTGGTTGGCAACAGTCTCATTGTGTTGGAAACACTGGCAGGTACTTATTGAAATTCATACTCCGCACAATCATCTGCTGCATTACTTATTGACTTCTGAAATAGCATTCCTCGCCTCAATTTCCGTTCCCTATGTTTGCAGGATTCTCCCCTCGGTGTCCGCTTATCTGACTATGCTTCTGCCTTCCCCGCTGGTGTCAATGTTGCAGCAACTTGGGATCGAGATCTCCTTTACGCCCGAGGATTCGCGATGGGCGAGGAATTTAAAGGCAAAGGAGTCAACATTGCATTGGGGCCTGTGTCCGGCCCCCTTGGTAGACATCCAGAAGGAGGGAGAAACTGGGAAGGATTCTCAGTAGACCCATGGTTGACTGGAATTGGGATGTATGAGACTGTTCGAGGAATTCAAGACGCGGGGGTTGTGGCAACTGCTAAGCATTACATCGGTTGAAACCCTTCTACCAACAAAGTTTGATTTGTTTCTAATTAGATCTGTTATACTGTAGGAAATGAACAAGAGCACTTCCGCCAAGTGAGCGAATCCAACGGGTATGAGACACACAGAGAAATTACCCAATCTATTTCTAGCAACATCGACGACAGAACCATGCACGAGCTTTACCTTTGGCCCTTCGCGGACGCTGTTCGTGCAGGACTTGGTGCAGTCATGTGTGCTTACCAGCAAGTCAACAACTCCTACTCGTGCCAGAACTCTTACCTCCTCAATGGCTTGTTGAAGGACGAGCTTGATTTCCAAGGATTCATTATGACCGATTGGCAAGCACAACACTCCGGTGTCGCTTCAGCACTCGCCGGCCTTGATATGACCATGCCTGGCGATACTGTTTTTGGTAGTGGAGATTCCTACTGGGGTGGAAATCTTACCGTTGCCGTTCTCAACGGATCTATCCCCGAATGGAGGGTCGACGATATGGCTACTCGTATCATGGCTGCCTACTTTAAAGTTGGTCAGGATCCGGAAACATTCCCCGAGGTTAACTTCAATTCATGGAGCATGGATACTCTCGGCTACGAACACTACGCTGTGGGCCAAGGATACGGCATTGTGAACAAACATATTGATGTCCGAAGGGGTCATGCTGCGGTTATTCGTGCCATTGCAGCTAAGGGAGCGGTGCTGCTAAAGAATGTTGACGGGGTTTTGCCCTTGGGCAAGGAGAAGCAGATTGGGCTTTTTGGATCGGATGCTGGTGAATCTAAATATGGACCCAATGGGTGTAGTGACAGAGGGTGCGATGAAGTATGTTCCTATTTTCTCCCTCCTATCCGTTATGCCTAGCAAGGGTAATATTAACATTTTATCAATATGTAGGGTACTCTTGCTATGGGCTGGGGTTCAGGAAGCGCTAACTTCCCATATCTTATCACGCCCCTCGAGGCAATCAAGGCCCGTGCTCTCCAACAGGGCACTGTCGTTCAATATGTCCTTGACGACTACGCATATTCTCAGATTAACACCACTGCTAGACAAGCTTCTGTCTGCTTGACATTTGTCAAAGCCGATTCCGGTGAAGGGTACATTTCCTATGATGGCAACGAAGGAGACCGTAACAACCTTACTCTTTGGAGCGATGGAGATGCGCTCATTAATACTGTTGCCGCATCTTGCAACAACACCGTTGTCATCATCCATTCTCCTGGTCCTGTGCTTCTTGAAGAATTCATCGACAACCCTAACGTCACTGCAGTTGTTTGGGCTGGTCTTCCTGGACAAGAATCCGGAAACGCCCTCGCCGATGTCCTCTATGGAGATATCAACCCTAGCGGAAAGCTTCCATTCACCATCGCAAAGACTCGGGAAGACTACGGAACTAACATTCTCTATGAGCCTAATGGACTTATCCCTCAAGAAAACTTTACTGAAGGCCTCTTCATCGATTATCGGCACCTGGATAGAGCAGGAATCGAGCCGAGGTACGAGTTCGGTTATGGATTGGGTTACACTACTTTCTCCTACTCGGAATTGGCGATTAGGCGGATCACCAATGAAAGTTACCTACCAGCAACCGGATACACTGCGGGCATTGAGACAGCGAACACCACTATCAGCAGCAACCTCGAGGAATATTTGTTCCCTGAAAGCGTGAATGCTACCCGTGTTCCGCTCTACATTTACCCCTACCTTAACACGACGTCGTGGGTGAGCAGTGCCAACACCGCCTACTCCGCCCCCGAAGGTGCATACGACACTTCCCCTCAGCCAATTCCGCCTGCCGGTGGTGCACCTGGAGGAAACCCGTCTTTGTGGCAGGTCGTCTACGAAGTCTCTGCGAAGATCAAAAACACCGGAAGTGTCTACGGCGAAGAAGTCGCTCAGGCATATATTGAGACTGGGCTTGAAGACGATCCGATAAGGGTTTTGAGGGGCTTTGAGAGGATTGCTCTCGGGCCAGGGCAAGAGGGAACCGTTACGTTTAGGTTGACGAGGAAGGATTTGGCTAGATGGGATGTGGTTCGTCAGGATTGGAGAATTCTTGATGGAGCAAAGACGATTTCCATCGGGGGTTCTAGCAGGAAGTTACCTTTGAGCGGAACTTTGGCATAATTTGGTAGAGGTTTATGTGTATATATTATTCCTTTTTTTTTCTTTTCAATGCGGTTTGTTTTGGAAATGGTCATGAGTATGATACCTGGGGATTTATTAAGACTATGAGGTTTTATATATGAAAGTCATGAATTATAGTTCTGTCTAGGCCTGTGAGCATAGAAAACAACATACCTACCGGTATCACAAACTTTGCGCTTGTATAGCGAGTGATGCCTTGTGGCGAGAAACTGCCTGCACATCATCGGTGCTCACTCGATTGTTTAAAAATTATATTGTCTGGCTCTGAGTCTACTAACCTAAACCATGGTTGGCAGATATGGGCTCTTGATGATATTGAGAGCATTAAAGCTTCCTCTAACTATTCCTTTTTGTAGCCTGGATTAGCGATACTAGTAGCAGTAGGAGTGTTCCAGTACTTTAAACGCCAGTTATAAAAAACCGAATCGAGTGCGCAAGAGGCTAGGGTTTCCTCGTGAGCAGTAAGCATGTCCGCAGTAGTGCAGGTAGTATGGATCTGCTGCAATCATAAGTTATCAGCTTTCATTATATGGTACTTTCATTGCCATTGAGAAAATAGGGTATAAACAATATCTATATCGTGTCACAGTTATACAATATTTTCAAGATGCGGATCTGATGGCTCAATCGTCGCTTGCGAATCTGTATATACAAGGTATGACGTGTGTGGCGGTTTGCAGGACAGAGCGACGGGCCACACCTAGCCCTTGCCGCACACGGTACATGGTATGTGGTGTGAGTTTCTACGATAGTCGGCCTCCGTTTTCCTTAATTTTGCAGTGAATGTCACGGAAGATCAAAGCAGTTGCGCCGCAACAGTGCATACCTAAACCGGAAGATATATATATAATATGGGAAGGGATTTTGTGCTATGTTAGTCTTTCGCAAAAACTTCCCATTTCCACTATGTGGGGGTTATTCACGTGGTGTCCAGAATTGCCAGGGTTCGTTAAAGCCGGAACCAGTTCTCTCCGAGTTACATCTGCGCCGCGATAGTACCTTTGACTCGCTTACAGCCGTACGTCTTAGTGTACGGACCCGACGTATACTCTGGGTGATGGGGCCTCAATTTGCCTTAAAAGTTGGCTCACAAGTCTTATACGGCCGATAGGAGCGGGGATTTTGGAGATTTCCTGTAGGTTTCCACAGGTCATGTTTCTAAAAATTACGAGCTGGTTCCGTTGAAAAAAAAAGAAAAAATGAAAAAAAGAAAAAAAAAAAAAAAAAGAGGGACAATCAAAATTCCATTATATAATGCGTTATTATCTATCGGCCTCTACAACCTTAGTGCTGACCGCCGAAAAATCTGTACCCTACACATAGCTGCAGAAACATTTTTGGTATTCATACTAGCCAAAAAACTTAGTGTGCCAAGAGACGCCATAAACCCTACGGAGTTTTTTTTCCCTATATTTTTTCTTTCTTTTTCTATATATATATACATATTTCTATATTTTTTTCTTTTCTTTTCTTTTCTTTTCTTTTCTTTTTGTTCATATTTTTCGTTTAATTTAATTTAATTTTCCTTTTCTTTTCTTTTCTTCTTGGGGTGAGCAGAAGTGACACACATTGACAAGTATTAGTACCGTCGTGTGCATGAATTGAATATATGTTTTTTTTTTTTTTTTTTTTTTTTTTTTTTAAAAAAAAAAAAAAAAAAAAAA
>JABYPW010002090.1:0-12440 GCA_016880775.1 Phymatotrichopsis omnivora | reverse complement strand
GGCCTAATTTAGGGATGCGTTCGTGTTCGTGTTCGTGTTCGTGTTCGTGTTGGGAAGGGTAGCATGGGCAACCACTATTAGAACCGTACTTAAATTCGGATCTGCATTGTGTGATTACTCCGAACAAACTAGAAAACTACTATGAAGAGCGAGTAGTGGGAGAGAGGGGACAACACTCACATCGCGAGTAGCGCTCCACTGGCACCCCAACTCCCCATTCTTCTCAATCAACAAACCCCCCGCCTCGCGACTCCAAATCTTGCGCGACTGCCGCCGCGGCGAAGCATGAGGTTCTTGTGAGGCCCTAGGTAATTGCTCTGTAGCCTCCCATTCTGTTTCGGTGGTCGACGTCGGGGGAAGACGCTGCGGCAATTTCTTCTGCAGTTGGTAATTATCCCGTCGTGTGTCCATCTCGAACTCATCCTCATCCTCCTCTTGCAAGGGTAGGGTGAGTCGTCGCCGTTTGGCAGGGGTGCGTGTGAGCTTTTGCTGCCCGCTGAATGGACCCAGGTGTTTGTTGTCTGGCTGCGGGCCAATAAACTTCCGTTTCCGCCCCGGTGCTGTCGTCGGGGGTGCGTTGGGAAGGTTAACTTGCTCCTTTTCCATTTCCTGCATCGTCAGTCCCGGAGGTGGCTCTCGTTCCGATAATGGTTGTGGAGGAGAGAGCGGGTCCGGAGCGCGAGAAAGGACATCCTTCATCCTCCTGAGGTGGAAGAGTTGCACCCACGACAGTTTAGGGTTCAGGTCTGGGACGGAGGGAACGGGGGGCCGTCTCTGTAGCCGATTTTTCAGTTTGGGGGAGCCGGCTCGGTTGCGGCTGCGATAGTTAGCTTGGTATGAAGAGTGTTATGTGCTGGCAGCACACATAGCACTTGGGAGGATGCAACAACTCGAAATGAGTACAGAAGCAAGAAGAATTACTACAAGCTTGGTATGAAGGATGGATTGGATGGGAGGCAAGGGGTTAGAATCCTACGTTATCCGTTCCTCGAAAATAGATTCTGAAGGCATCGCTGCAGACCTCGACTCGGGCTCAGGCTGAAGGGTTTCGGGGTGCTCCCGCGCAGTGGCGGGGGCAGTCGCTCTTGGAGCACCCGTCGACACTCCCTGGGGTATACACGAATCCAGGTGGCCATTCTGTGATTCCGTGAACGCCGTTTCATTTCGTCTTATCCAACGATTCGAGTGATCGTTCCATAACTTCATAACCTTCGTTTCATTCTGGGGTGTACCCGATTCCAGTTGACCACTCCGTGATTCTGCGACCTCCATTTCATTCTGCCGTATATCCGAATTCAATTGACCATTCAATGATTCCGCGATCTCCATTATATCGTGTTGTATCCCTGAATCTAAATGACCACTTCGTGATTCCGCGGCCTCCGCTTTATTCTGCTGTACCTCTGCTTTATCCTGTTGTACCTCTGAACGAAGCTGCTCACTCCGTGATTCGGCAACATCCACTTCATTTCGTAGTATTGGGGATCTAGGGATGGCAGGCGCAACGAACCTAATGACCTCTCGTTGAAATCCTGGACCGCAGTAATCAAATTCTCCAGCTGCTTATTGTTGCTCAAAGCTTCGACGCGGAGCTTAATATAGTCAACTGCCATGGAAACAAACGTCCCCCACGGAAACATGGCAGATAGCTCCTCAAAGTCGACGGTGTCTTTGCCGGAATCTACGTCCTTCCCGCTCCTTCTCCTCTGCTCATGCTGCGCCACTTTGAACGTACTCCGAATCTTGCAAACACGCTCCACGATGCGCAATTGCAATTCCTTCGACTTTTTTATCTGCGGCCAAAGCTTGGTCCTCTGTCGTCCTATCCAGTACTCCCCCTCCACCTCATCGCCGTTGTCGTTGTCGTCGTCGGAACGGTCGGAACCGGCATCCACGAAGAAGCGCCGTAGATGCACGTCCGGGTTGAAACGGTCAAAGTGGCTGTATTTATCCAAAGCAAGGATAAGCGTTTGCGTCCGGAGTTCCAACGCAATGTCGAAGTTACCCGCGGTGACAGTGTCGCCGAACTGCACAGGGAAGTCCCGCTCAATCTCTTCCAGCATTTGGAAGGTTGCGTGGGAGGTCTCGGGGGCAGTGAGAATGAATTGTGCGAGCACGGCGAGGTTCGCCCAGTGCAAGACTGGGGACAGCATGGGGGTGCTCGTAGCAGTCTCGACGACGTGCGGGGAGAGGTAGTCAGAGGAGCCAAAGGCGGTTTTCGAGGCGTTAAAGGCTCGCTCGTAGAGGCGGAGGTGTTTGGAGATGGTTGATCCTGGGAGGCGGAGATTCCGCACAGGGTCCGGGGGGGGGGTTCAGTATGAGTAGGTTGAGAATCTTTTGGGCGTTTTTTGCGAGCTCTGGCGCCGTCTCGAAGATTAGGGCAACCTCCATTTCTTGTACTTCGAGCTGGGTGCCAGAGATTTCCGAGTCCGTCATCGCGAGTTGGTCGAATTGTTCGGAGGTTATAGATTCGGGGTGGGTCGGGCCCGAGGCACGGGGGGAGTCATCGTTGTCATCGCGGTGGTTCTGGGGCGGGGAGGCTGGTGCGGCATGGAACAAGGTTAGCCATCTGTAGATGCGCTCCATGGAGGGATCGACGGCAAAAGCAGGATGTGCGAAGCAGATGCGGGTGAGCAATTGGGGAGTAGATGCGGAGGAGGGGTTGAAGTGTTGGAAAGCGACAAGATATGTAGATGGGACGCGTCGATGGTTGCATGCAATGCGATTGAAAATGGGGGATCCACGTCAATACCCAATAGGGGTGTTCAGAGTAGAAAAGAGGCATTTCGAAAACACTTTAACCACGCTTTACTCTGAATGCCCCAACAAAAAAATTCGCTTCAGATATTTCAAAACAGACCGACCTATTTAAAAATGGTTAGATCAAAAAATCGAAGTAAACACGGATGTTATAGGGATCCGACAGCTCAAATTCTTGCAGGTTAAAGTGGGTGCTCTCGCTGTGGCTGTAGCGGGACGTCGAAAAAGGTTGATCCGTCAGCTTCGTGTATCTGGCAGCTTCGTGTATCTGGCAGCTTCATGTATCTAGCAAGACTTTAGCGGAGCAATTCGCCGGGAGTAGCAGGAAAGGCTGGTATGTTTGTGTTGGTCGTGCTCTCGCTCCTAAACTCCTTCGACGTTAGTTGCTGCCGAAACGGGTTTGTTTACATTTTAGCAACTGCAGCTGCACATTGCTATACCATACTTCGGATATCTGCTATACCATATGGATTCTTCTGCCCACGCAATTTCCCACCCACTCCCTCTCGCTATCGTAAGAACGTATCATCAGGAACAGCGTCATATGACATTACACTGCTCTTATCGATAAGCCTCCTGCCACATGTAGTCTCAGGAACAATTAGTTGATAGAAAATCTTTTTGATGCCTGTCGCTTGGCATTGAAACAAATAGTTCTGCCAAGCCTGTAACATTCTTAAATGTACATACCCCGCATATATCTGAGCACAAAACAACGGCCTTACCCCAAGATAAAAAAGGCATTATGCACGCAGTCGATGCAAACTTTGTACTTAGTACATATGGACATGGCGGCCATACCCCAAATGAGGAAAAGGAATCGGAGAGGGGAAAAGAAAAAAAAAAGATGAAAAAGGGAATAAAAAAAAAAGGATCAAAAAAAGGGAATAAAAAAAAGGAATAAAAAAAAGGAATATATAAAAGGAATATAAAAAAAAGGAATATAAAAAAAAGGAATATAAAAAAGTAATATCAAAAAAAAGAATATAAAAAAAGGAATAAAAAAAATGAATAAAAAAAAAAAAAAAAAACGTTACAGAACAGTAGGAGTGTGGCAATTAGCCCCGGTCAGACTTACGGGAATCGCCTGAGAATCGTTAGTAACAAAAACGAATAAACGCCGAGAAACGTACGGATACGTCCTAGAATCATGTTTTTCACTTACGCCCCCTGAGGAGTAACTGATATTTTTGCGTCGTTTTTGCATTGTTTTTGTAAGCTTGCGTGTTGCTTCGACATCAAAATAAAGTTAAAACTCTGAGTGTAGCGTTGTGCGCAGAAAGCTTACAAATACTAAAGTAATATAGTATGACTCATGTATGTGATTGAAATAACCTTAAATTTTTGATTTGTAATTATTTTCTTTTTTTTGCAGAGTTATAAAATAATTACATGTGAGTTGAGAGAATACCAGCCGGGGATAAAAATAATGTTCAAGAAGAAAAAAATAAAAAGAAGTTGCTACGAATAACAAGCCAGCCTCAAGATATTACGTATGAACCGCGTCGTAGTTTGGCTCCTCTGAAGGTAGAAGTACTAACTTAGGATAAGTCTAGAGTAATGTTATATTTGCTCTAATTTGCACAATTTTGCTTAGAACAAAAAGTTTATTATCAACTACACCAAACAAAAGTTAAACCGTTGAATTTGAAATATAACGTTTGTACCTTTCGAGGTAAAAAATCGTGTTGAAAATCTTCTTAAACCGCTCAGTTACTCAACTCCCACCTCACCTACTAGTCAGAGCAAAACTTAAAACAGTCGAGAAACCCTCCACGGTGGATTTTCCAGATCTGACTAGGGCTAATTAGACGTCCACGTAGTTCCAGATCTATTTTTATACATTAATACAGAAGATATGGTTACTTAATCTTCGACTCGATGCCTTTGGCTATTGGCTTAGCCTACTGTAAGAAAGTGATATTTTACAAAGTTATGCGCCAAGCGATAGGCATTAGAAAGGTTTTTTTCATTAGTTACTGCGTATGTAGTCGTTGACCGTGGCACGTTCGATAACTTGAGGAGAGTTCACATAGCGGCCGAGAAGAGAAACGCGGGGTTAAAGATATCCTGCAAGGTTCTACGAGATGCTGTGACAATATATTGAGAAATGCGAGAATATGTTAAACTTGCAAGATTTTTTTTTTTTTTTCGAGTTTATTTGGCTTTATGTGAGTTTATGTTGATTCTTGCGAGGCTATTTATCAGATCCGAGTGCGGGTGTTGGTTGTCGAGGTTCTGGCCCCGATATCCAAAGCCACACACCGAACCTCTCAAATACTAAAAAGTGGCCTTTTCACAATCCAACTCGACGACCTAACTGACACTTCGGGTACCCCTATCTTAATATCAAAAGACGCGCTCTATATAGAACTAACATAACCACCATCGTCAGCAGCATGCACTCTCCTAAAGCCTACGCGATTGTCATCTTCGCTGGTGGCCCGCCAGCTTCTCCACCTGGTAAACCCTTTGCAAATTGCACAGCAGAGACGATGCGCGTAACCCTTCACTTCCAAGCCATTTATAACCTCCCCTACAGCGCGTACGGCCCGCCTGTGCTGCAGACTATGCTCGCAATCGCGGGAATCGTCAAAGTTAAGCGTGCCAGGGCAGCATATCAATGGTGCACAGCTGAGCTACGTGTCGATAGGTGGGAATGATATTTTGATTCCTGTTTGCTACCACACGGGTCCGAGTCTAGGAAGGGAGGGAAGTAGCCGCCGGGGAAGGTGAATTGGGTTTGGATTTGTAGTCTTAGGGTTTGAGGATGACCGGGAGGTGGTGGGCCTGACAAGTTAGGTTAGGGCCAATGAGCTGGTGGTACAGAGAGACCTTTCGGTAGGCATTGATGCCGAGAATTACAAAAACGTGATTTCGGCTTGAATCGCGATTTTGATGGGGCGGATATGATTTCAACCCGCAGGAACGTCCACAAAATCGCCACCGTAAAGGTATCTATTATTATTTCGTTTAAAATCTTCGGGATAGATCATTGAACAACTGTCTAGCACCCGAATAGAGACCTTCACCAGTCAGTCTCTCAGTTGGCGGTGTGCCGTGTGCCGATTTCGCTGGCACCAGGCGTGCCAAGAAGTTAGCTGGAGTTTTATAGCTAAGAATGTGATGGATTACCATTTCGTTTCACCACTAAGAACTCTGGAAAATTTTTTGGCAATCATATTTTCCTGATGTTCTTGCAGCAATTTGAGGAATTGGGATATGCGCCTTTAGTAGCGAGGCTGGTTTGTTTTTCGGTATATTTGTTTCCGCTCCGTTTTTCTGATTACTCAACTTTACCCATCACGTCTTCTCACTCGTGTTCTCGTTCGCCGGTATTTATGCCTCCACTCCTCGCCCTTTGCGGGCTTTTTCTTTTTCTCCTTTCTCCTTCGGTTCAGTTATAGTAATAGAACATTTTCTTTCACACATTCGCGTTCCTCTTCCATTTCAACATTTTATCCTTGAATAAGATTAGAGTTACAAATTGAAGAATTGGTAATTCTGATTTAGATAATGAAACAATAAGAATAGATAGAGCCCGCGACTGCATCATTTTTTTCCCGGTACAAAATTATTTTTGTTTACGGATTAAGAAATGACTGGGAACACCTCAAATTCTCCAATTCCTCTATTTGATACCGACCCCTAGCATCGGCGACTACTGCATTTGATTCTCAAACCTTGCCCTTCACGAACAATTTTTTTTTCTCCTCTTTGCTACCGAATCTTACCAAAATTGGAGTTAACATGTTAGCGCTGAAATTTCACTGAAGGCGGGTAGGGTTATAACTTACATTTTTCAGAAGATTTACAATAAAACAATGCTTCCCACTAACTGCGGTTTTGTTAGTATGTTAAGTATTTTCATTTGAAATGCATATCTCCCCATGTATTTGGTAATCGTGCGATGTAGTGGGGTCTTGCCGTCATTGTCTTTAGAGTGAGGAACCCCACCCTCCTCTTACAGCAGTAGCCTCAGTCCGATTATTGGAATAAACATGGGAGGGATTTTATTTCTTGTTTGTCGTTTGTGCTTCTTGGTTTTTCGTTCTTGGGAACAATGTGGAAAATCGGAATATGCGTCTTTAACGGCGGGGTCAATTTTTTTTTCGATCTATTTGTTTCCATTTCGTTTTTCTGATTACTCAACAAATTTACACATCACATCCTCTCACTCGTGTTCTCGTTCGCCGGTATTTGTGCCACATCTTTCGCCGCTTAAGGGCTTTTTCTCTTCTTTCCCTTAGTTACGATTACTTTGCTCGAATAAAACTTTCTCTTCCGTGTGTTCGCGTTTTTCTTCAACACCGAAGTACCTTGTTATCAGATAGAATGCCAAGATATTCCCATACCTCACAATCCACAGCTACATACAATGCCGGTCAATGCAACACAAAGCAGCAGGTGCGGGAGTGGAGGGAGGGAGGGTGGTGTATGTTGAGGATAGTCCTTATCTGCTACGCTTGTTTCTACTGTTTTCCCTTTATTTCTTTTTCGTGGGATTTTTGGTTGAGCAGTCGGGGTATTTGTTTTACCGTCGGAAGAGTTGTCTTGCCGTGTTAGGCGTCTTGTTTGGCCATTTGGTTTCTTGCTTCACTCCCTTAAAAGGCTCCTCTCCCTTCTGTAATTTTTTTGTTGTGATGTAGCATCTGAATTTACGAGATCCTTCATCTTGTGTCTTCACGCTGCGCTAAGCCTCCATTCCAACTCAAAAGATTATGAGCCTGGGTCCTGCACACTGAACCCACGATAATCTATTCACATGTGCCTAGCAATCAGCAATCATGTTGACTTCAATGGAGATACCCTCTTTCGGACAAGCTTACTGGACCCAAGAACTCTCACATATGGATATTGAAGTATTCCATTTATGCCAAGATTGCTAAAGTATGGAATGTTGTCCAGGGGACTGAGGTGAAACCAATACCAACCAAGGCACCCTCAGATGAAACATCTAACATGGCATTGAAGTAGGAACATCAATACAATGACTCACTCACTTTATAGGAGGACAAGTCTAATATGGCCCTTGGACTAATGATGGCTAACATGACTGATACCATCAGTGACTTTGTCTCCTAGCAAGTTGATGTAGCTGATGCATGGAAAGTGCTAAATGAGCACTTTAAATAGAAAACTGCCACTTCTCTCCACTCTCTCCTCAAGTCTATTCTCACTGTTAAGTGTATAGGAAAGAATGAACTATGAAGCCACATCGAATTATATAATACACTCTAGAACTGCTTAGTCAAGTACACCTGAGGTAGCAAGCTACCTAAACTCAAAACTACCCTAAAGATAGTCACCAACAGTGAAGAGCTCAAAGGAGGTTTGTTCATTTTGAATATACTAATATCTTTCTATAACATTGTAGATAACCTTACTATGAAAGAGAGAGGGGGAGGGGGGGAATTCATTTTTATTTTATCTTTAAAACCCTGAAGGGGTCATCTAAAAGAACCTCCACTTGCAGCTAGTCTAAGCTATGGTGTAAGGTAGAAAGATAGCTCACTCAAGGTCAGTATCACTATGGACAAGATAGAATACATACAGAGTTCCTAAATCCTCCTTGCTTATATATAATAAAATAAAGAAGAGATGGGGTAGAAGGGAAAGAGTAATAGGGGGTAATGAAAAATCAAGAAAAGAAATATGACCAGTGGCAAACCTACAATCTAGCATGTAAAACTAGTAGAAAGACTTAAGTGAAGAATAAAAGAAAAGTCTAAGCAACCTCTTTCATATCTCTAGTGAGGTGAACCCTATAACAACTAGAAGGGACCAAGGGAGGAGCAGGAAATACTAGACTGAAATAGAAAAGGGAAAAGATAAAAAGGGAAAACTTATATAAAAGCTGAACCTATGAGATAATTACACTAAGGGAACAATAATAGCCAAAGAGAAATGAGATACTTAAGGGGCTATAAGTTTCCATTCCCTCTTCTATTACAGTATATAAATTTTCTACTTACTTATTATTATCAGCCAGGGCTTTTTAATACTTAGGGTAGAGGGGATTAGTGGTGGGGTAGGTGGTATGGTAATTGGTACACTTAAGTATCATATGTTAACATTATTATCCTTTGCATTTGCATTGGGCATCACTACAGTAAGCTTAAAGACAGTGTGAAGGCTAGTATAAAGGTAGTAGTGGAAGGAAAATGTACAATTTCATTGCTGATGACTAAAGTGGCAATAGTAGGAGTCTTATGTAGCCTTTAAGAAGGCAATCTAAGGGTTAGTCCTTCAAGTCTTATTTACAATGAAAAAGAATTTATAAGATGTAGCAGTACTTGTTGTTGATAATGATAATGATAATAATTGAAGAAGTAGGGGTGCTAATGAGCTTATCCTTAGAAGTAAGCTAGGATATGGTTTGAGTGAGGAGCACTCTATAGTTCTATGTATCAATTTCCTTGTGGATAAGTGATATATATTCATATTCTAAATTTTTAAGGATAGGGGTTAGTATATTATACATATTATACTTCTTGTAGATGAAGTTTTAGTATAAGCTAGTAGTGATATAAAAGAACTTGAAACAATATCATGTTATAAAAGAACTTAAGGACTACATCTTGGATAGTCAGCTAGTAGGTAAGGACTTATTTAGTAGTGGTGTTCTCTATCATAGAGAGGCAGATATTACAGGATATAGCCTTGTAGATAGAGTATATTCAGTAGGTAGATAGGGCCTTCTTCTTAACTAAGGCAGTGTTAATGGTATGCTAGATAGTAATAGGGTTAAACTTAGGGATTTCTCCCTTAAGGTTAATAATTATTTCTTATTTCCACTTATTAGGGTACTTTATAGTAGGAGGAGTAGTAGCAGTCAGTAGTTATGGTGTAGCTAAAGCTTTACCTTTACTTTTCTTTATAACCTAAGCCTATGGATTATTAGTTACACAGGGTACTACTTGTAGTACACTAGGAGCAGGGAAGGTGAGGGATGAAGAAATTGTCTTAACTACCTTATCAGGTTTAGATATTTATAACTGTAGCTTTTATGGTAAAGATAAACAAAGATTAGTTTGAATTTCTACAATATCTATTCGTATATGTATATGTTACTAGCAAATATATCTTAGAAGTCACATATTTATTCTATTTTTAGGGTTACAGGGGTAGGGAGGTAACTGAGTGCCCCCTCAACCAAGTTTACTGACCCCCACTCATACCTCCCCCCTCACCGACCCCTACCCTCACTGTGGCTGAGAGGTCACTGCCAATACTGATATTACCAGCAATATATGCATATATGAATATATATTATAGAAATTCATACTAATCTTTGTTTTTCTTTACCATTAAACTCTCTCACCTATTCTTGAGTATTAATAATCTACTGCAACTTATAGCCTCCAGTAACCCCAATTATGTCTAACAAAGGTGAAGAATAGAATTTTTTCTTCTTGCCAAAGATGAAGGTTAATCAATGGTATTATAAAGTAAGGTGCTAAGGTTGTGTCTCTTATGCAAGAGAAAAGATTATTGTAGAAAAACATAAGCTATTTGGAGGAAACATTAGAGCTGAGAAATGAAGAGAATTATATCTTAAACATATTTTTGCAATAAATAAGAGATTGTTCTTGAAATTGATATTTTTTTAGCTCTATCACATGTAGAGAGGTTTCAAACTGATAAGCAAACAATGCTAAATGATGTTTTGTTATGATGCAAGCATTCCCCTGCCTTAGTTAAAAACTATTACCATTTAGTATGATATAGATACCATAGAGAGCTACCATTCAGTGATGCTGACCATGAACTTTCAGATAATACCTGACTAGAAAACTCAATATCGCTTTCCTTTATAAACACAAGCTCATTGAGGAAGGAGAAAATATGCATCCTGTGACAAGAAGAGCTGCATTGGAAGCTAATGAAGAATATATGTATGAATTGGTATGAATTATTTCTTTATTTTTTGCTTATAATAGGACTCTCATGTTTTTCTTGTTATTTTTGGTACCACATAACCTCCAATGACCCCTGTCAGTCACCCCTCAGGAGGGGGGTCAGTAAATGTGGTTGAGGATGACCTCCCCCCCTATATTTTCTACTGACATTAGGGTTACTGCCAACACTAGTTGACAGTGGCACTAGAGGTAGTTGACTAAGCGATGTGTTAAATAAAGGGTGTTAGTGAGTAGTGTAATATCAGATGACACCATTCATAAATTCAACATTATTTAGATTTTCACTATCAACTTGGAAGTGCAAGTCATGTGATCATATCTATAACTCGATGAGTGATTCAGCTCATCTGCACTTGAAGTTTTCAAAAAAGCTGTTGACTATTCATTATCCACTTAACTAGCATCTCTCATGCTAGCAAGGCCTTGGGTGGAATATAACGTATCTTGATATGAGTTCATGCTCTATCTTATCAATTGTAGATGAAGATAATTTAATTGTAGTACTTGCAAGTTTCAGTGATCTTTGCTTATACAATGGGCTTTATTGCTTTTGTATTTTTTTTTTTTTTTTTTTTTCATTAGTATTATCAGTGTGCAGGCTTCATGTATAAAAATAAACTTTAAGGATAGTTTTCACAAATTTTTACTCAGCTGCCTTCTTCGCAAGTATATGTTGAGCATAATTTGATCTCTTCCACCATAGTAAAGCAATTCATATTATTGCTCACCAGTACATACCACAACTCTGTAAGTATTGAGCATTTTCCAGCATACATATAACATGAGAAAAGATGACATCATTCTTGTAAATTACTTTGATTTTTGTTTTTGATTTTTCATTGTATTCAATTCCTTTTACACTCATACTTGGGAAGGTTAAATATATATTTGTGCTCTAGTTCTTATTGTAGAGTGAATGCCATGAAGAAAATTTCTGCTAGTATGCTACAACAAAAACTGGTCTATGCTGGCTTACCTGCACTATCATAATGTACTAGTATAATATTGTTAGTGCAATAAGTAATAGACAAATTATTCTATAATCCTTCTAAGAAATTTCTACTGTGAAGTGACAAACTCTGATAATACAAAACTACTAGCAATAAAAATTACAGCCAAGCAATAAGGTAGAAGAAAAGTATTAGTAAAAATTAGTTAGTTTCAACTTCTTACCTAATTCTAATTAACCTATATCTATTGCAAGTGTCTCTATTCACTGAAGTTGAGTTCTCCAGCTTAGTAATTGGCCACAGTGGGTGTATAAGGCCTAGTAGGGAGCCACTTCCTAGGAGCTGAAGATAAGGGTAGAGAATGGCTCTAGAGAACCAGCATAGAGGTCATAGACGATGGATTGCTATTTGTATATAATTATGTAATTACCAAGATGTAAGGATCTCGTGAGCAGCAAAAAGTTCAACATATAAGATAAGGTTCAGGTAGCATGGTGTTCCAGGCAGCCTCAAATAGAAGTAGATTGTTGTATGCTTACGTTATACAGATGGTCCTAATCTTCAACAACTGTATATGTTGTACAATATACGTCACTATATGAAGGTTACCCTGATGGAGCTTCACAGATCAGGGTATAGTAATAGGAAAAAAGTTATAAGCCTCTTATATAAGCAGGTTTCTCATCCTTCACACTTCTTTTTTTTGAAATCGAACTGTATCTAAAATTTCAAAACCTCAACCTTAAGCGATGTCGCATTGTCGCTATACCCATACCCCACCCCTACTACTACCCTCCTATTCTCCTCT
>JABYPW010002089.1:0-12447 GCA_016880775.1 Phymatotrichopsis omnivora | reverse complement strand
CTGGAAATTTCGAGTATGCAATATGTCGTTCCCACTCTGTAAATGCGAGAATAACTGCTAACAGTTCCTTATCATGCACAGGATAGTTGCACTGTGCAGGGTTGAACTTCTTGGAGAAGTATGCCACTGGGTGCAAAACTTGCTTTCCATCCTCATGTTGGAACTTTTGGGACAGGATACCTGCTGCCACATGATCTGATGCATCTGTTTCCACAATAACTGGTTTTTCTGGGTCGAAGTGTCTCACGGTTGGCGCTGATGTGAATGCTTCTTTGAGACTTATAAAAGCAGCGCTTGCTTCCTTCGTCCATTTGAACTTTTGGTCCTTTTTCAATAACTTGGTGATAGGCGATACTACTCTTGAGTATCCCTTGATGAATCTCCGGTAGAAGTTTGCGAATCCTAGGAACATCTGAATGTCCTTAACTGACTTTGGTGTTTCCCATCCTAGTACTGCTTCTACCTTCTTGCTATCCATAGTGGTGCCTTCTAGGGAGATGATGTATCCGAGAAATTCCTTTCTTTCGACATGGAATTCGCACTTCTTAGGTTTGCAGTAAACTTTGTTTTCCCCTAGCTTTCTCAAGACCGTTTGCACATGGCTGATGTGCTCTTCCAGGGTTTTCGAAAAGATCAATATGTCATCTAAATAGACGACACAGAAAATGTCTAAATGATCTTTTAGAATGTCGTTGATGAATGCTTGGAACGTTGCTGGTGCATTTGTGAGTCCAAAGGGCATAACCTTATACTCATAATGACCATACCTGGTGCGGAATGCAGTCTTCCATTCCTCACCTTCTGCAACTCGGATTGAATTGTATGCCTGTCTCAGATCTAACTTGGTGTAGATCTTCGCTTCTTTTAGTCGTTCCAACGTTTCCTGGATTAACGGCAATGGATAGCGATTTTTGATCGTGACTTTGTTGAGCCCGCGATAATCCACACATAGGCGGAGTGATCCATCCTTCTTTTTCACAAACAATATCAGTGCGCCAGCTGGAGACTGCGACTCCTGGATGAATCCTTTCGCTAGGTTCTCTTTCAGGTACTTTCTTAGCTCTTGCAGCTGTACCTCTGATAGTCCATAGGTAGGTAACCATGGTGGTTCACCTCCTTCGACCAGTGGAATCCTGTGATCGATTTTTCAGTGTGGTGGTAAAGCGTCTACTTTCTCTTTATCAAAGAGATGCAAATATTCGTGGTACTGTTCTGGTACCAATTCCTCTGGCGGTACTGTGTTCGGTGTGTTTCCTTCCTCGATAGGTTCCGTAATGCTAATGGCATACAGCTTGCTGTCATTCCTTGCTGCCATTTTTTCGAAGGGTACCGCTCCAATGGTGGTAATATCGATTCCACTTCTCCCTTCCTCTTTCAAGAAGGTGAGCTGATTTCTCTTGAAATCCAACTGCGCTTGATGGTGCTGTAGCCACTGCAATCCCAACAGGATAGGACAGTCTGCTAACTTCATAATATAGAACAACGCTTGTTCCTTTCTTGGTCCAACCTGAATTTCCGCTTCGGTGACCTTGGTGATTTTTCCACTGCTTGCTTGTCTTCCATCGACAACTGTCAAGGTTCTTGGGGTCTCTAACTTGGATGTAGCGAAATCGTTTTCTTGCGCAAATGTTTCGTCCATGAATGCGAAACCGGTTGCCCCTGTATCCAATAGGGCATAACACTCCACAGTGTTATTCAATGTTGCTTGGACTATCAAATGTTCTCCTTCTGAAAACATTTCTGACTTTTCCGTTCTGGCGGCTTTCTGGGTAAGGCTTTTCCCTTGGGTTTTCCTCAGAGCTAGACCACTATCTAGTTCTGACTCTTGGAGTTTCCCGACTGGATTGTAACGGTTGCCACTTTCGCGCTATTGGTCTTTGACTCTTTGTTAGTTTCTTTCTTTGGACAGTTCTTGGTGTAATGTCCATCTTTGCCACAACTAAAACACAAGCCTTTGTTCTTGCGGCGATCCCTCTCTTCCTGAGTGATCTTTTCTTTTTCTTGATATTGTCCCTTCTGGCGGTAGGTGCTGAACTTTTTCTGTTTCTTGAAGCCTTGCTTCTGTTGTTCTTCTCGGGACTTGCTAGCAGGTTTCTCTTCCTTTTTTAGAATTGACTGAAGTTGACTTTCCAACTGAATACACAGTTGTGTGAAATCCGAGTACGTCTTTGGGAGGTTCGACTGGTGGGCCAGGGCTTCGTGGATTTTTCCATTCAGCCCTTTCTTGAACAGGAGTATCCTCATCCTGTCGTCTTCAGGTAGGTTGGCGTTGAATTCAAGACCATCAAAGTCTGCACAGTACTCAGACACGTTCCCTTTCTGTCTGAGGTTTTCCAGTTACTGGTAAGCCGTATTATCCTTGTCTGGATCGTCATACGCCTTCCTCAAAGCTTCTTCAAAAGTTGACCATGTTTCCTCAGGCGCTTTTCCATTCTTGGAGTTTTTCAACCTTCTGGCGATGTACCACTTTTGTGCTGGTCCCTTCAAAAATGATGCTGCCCACTTGATTTTGTGGCCCTCGTCTTCGAATCTGTCCTCATTGACCTCGAAGGTGTCGATACACCTCGTGATGAAAAGGTCTAACTGGGCACGATCCTTCCCATCGAACGCTTCAGGGTCCTTGAGCTTTGCTAGCTTAGGCATTTCTCGTTCTTGTTGTTGCTCCTCTTCCAGTTTTTGTTGTTAGTCGTCAATCCTTAACTGGAGTGTGACCCGCTCTTGTCTCAGGTTTTCAAGTTGCTCACTTTCTGGTACTCGCTCCTTCTTGAGGCTTTCGATTTGTTGCTGGTCTGCAACTTGTTACTGTTTCAGGTCCTCAACTTCTTGCTCTTGATCAACACTGGAGTTGTAACGTCCTCTGATCCAGTCTCTGATCCTTTGGTACTGTGCGATGGCCTGGTTTTTATTGAGGTTGTAGATATCTCGCCAGAACTGTAGTTCTTCTAGGTCTGGGATAGGATATGCTTCCTCTATATCCTCAGGTGGATCTGGAAGCTTTTCCTTGGTAGACATTGACTAATGCCTGTGACTTTTTGCTGCTAGGAACTCGTCGATGCTAGGGTCTAGGACCGCGAGTAGGAGGATTCTGAGTTTGTCAAGCTGGACTGGGGTGACAGGGTGGTTCTGGTGTAGCACAACAAGATCGTCTTTGTACAGATAGAGAACAATCTTATCTTTGCTCTCCTGGTGTACTGGTTGTGTCTGGGAGAATAGTGACTTCAACTGCAAGGTTGTCAACCTTAGATTTCCTAAGATGTTCCAGGAATTTGAGGGCAGCGTCTTCCAATTCCTCATCTAGCAGAAAACTTGCGGTGACAGCGTCGGTATCTGACCACAGGCACAAGCGTAGTACTGGTGCTTTTCCTGGGTCTAGGGTGACTGTTACTACTTGTGGTACCTGGTATTCAGTGACTGAAGTAGACTCTGTCGTTCCAATGGTCGTCGCAGCGATAGTCTTTGCAGAAGAATCCGTGGATTTGCCCGTCGCAGTCTCTGATGCAGAAACCCTTTTTCCACTGTAGCCTGGTTGCCTTCTCAAGCTCTTGTTGTTCCCTAGTCTTGCAGCGTAGGTGGTGGTCGATAGGGTTAACTTTGCAACGGCAGATGCTGCACCAAACTTTCTGAGCCTTTGCCGGTCTCTCACAAAATACCTTTGGTGATGCTGGTCTTTGTGCTGGCCTAGCCTGGACCTCTGGACTGAAATGGACTCTGCAATTCCTCTTCTGGGAGGTGGGATTTGCAGGTCTTTGGGTTCTTCTGGAGGAAGCAGGTTCTTGTCTTGTAGCAGCCTGGTGATTTCCTCGATAGTGAACTGGGGTTCCTCTCCTCGGAAGTTCCAGTTGACTGGGGATGACATCCAATGTCACCTGAATCCTCATGTATCTTCTTCGATGGTGATTTCTGAAAAGACGCAGTATAGTGTAAAGGACAAATCCTTCAGCAATACAACTGGAGCTCAGTCTGTATCGGGGGTTTTGGGTAAATCAGGATAGAAGAAGATACACAACTCTGTAGAGGACTTCAAGAGATGTGCATTGAGCGAAGCAACGAAGTGCTGAAGGTTTGTGGGAATAACTCTTTATTCCGAAGGTGTATACTTAAGATACTACGTGAAGAAGAAAGAGAAAGAAATACAGGACCGCGAGATTTCCTTCTCTTTTATACCAATCGCCAAGAGCACTGCCTCCCTTCTAGAGCAGTCTCTGTAAAACCTATTTTGTCCACATGACCCTTTTCCATATGTCATTCAATCTAAACACTGTTCTCATGACCTTCGCAAGGCAGACAGCTAAACATGAGTGACCATACATGACCGAGTGATAATTCATGATTCATAACGCGGAATTCCAAAGAACATCACTAACAATATGAAACATAAGGAGAACACAACAAGTAGGAAAGTACATGACCACGGTTTATTACAGTTCCCTGATCTCTCCTGGGAAACTCGTGGCCAGAGCTTACTATACATCTTGTCTGCAAGGAGGTTTTTCCAAAATGCAGGAGTTGGAAAAATCAGTGGAGGCAGAATGGATAATCAGATGGATTATAGTAAAGAGTGGTGGTCTGCTATATGGCCAGTGCATTTTGACCTGGAATGGGTCCTCCTTAGGCAGAACTTGCAAAAGAAAAGGAAATACAACCTCTAATTAATGCCTCTATAAAAAGAAGGAAAATTATACATGAGGGTATCATAACAATTATAACAGGACATTAGGTCATAACACATCAGTCATAGGTATCATCAATTATATTAACCTTAATGCTAGCAGGCCTACCCACTAGGAACAGAATAATGGGTCCGAATAAGAGCTCGTTAGTAAGGAAAGTACAAAGGAAATTTCAATCAATGGACTTTAAGGAAATTTTGTGCAACAAATTCAATCCTTCAAACCAACTGGGTCTTAAAGGAAACAAAGAACAAAGGAAAAATAAGAGAGGTGGCGTGGGATACCACAAGGGAGAGGAACACTTACACTATAGGGATGTCATGCCCATCATTCCAGTAATCTGGGAGACCAACCACTATAGCAGCAGATGTCTTTTGCTGCTTCAAGGAGGAAGAGTTCCCATCATTATCTGCTTTGCACTGATTCGAGGTAGTAGCAATCTTTACAGCAGAGATGTAGAACTTCCGAGTTGAGTAGCAGTCCTTTACACTATGGTGCTTGAATAAGTAGCATATATAGGCCTTGTTCTTTCTAGCCCTCGCCTTCTCTTCCTTGGTGAGTTTAGGAAGTTTGCCCTTATCCTGAGAGGAATACCCCAAGGGACGCTTGTCCTAGGCCTTCTTTGGCTTGGAGGAGGAAGGAGCAGACTGGCCAGAGGTCTGCTAGGTCAAATGTCCCTGCTAGGAGTCCTGGATAGCTGTACATACATCCTCTATTACTAGGCCCACTTAGACTACATGTGACAACTATTGAGCAGCAGGTATGTCATGCGTGGTCTGGGCTACCATTACTAGGTGGAGATCATCCTTCAGGCCCCTGTTAACCCAAAACTTGAAGGTTTCCTAGTCATGCTGGGTGACCTGGTTGAGTGCCTCAATATAGGTGAGGTAGGAGAGGATACCCTTGGTTCATCTGGTATTGATGATCTTCCTTATAGCCTAGGGCTTGGTGGCAAAGGCACTGAAATAAGTCTTCACTGCTTGGGTGAAGTCGTCCCAGATGGTGGTCAGCTGGGTCCAACAGATAGCATTGGCTTGCCACCAGATTTGTGCTGTACCTGTCATGTACATGGACATAAGCCTGGTCTTGATCCAGTCGTATGGGAAGGCATGGGCTTGGAGGGTAAAGTAGTTCTCGCATTGCTCGATGAACTTCATTATGTCTTCTGCCTTCCCTAAGAACTTCTCCAGATCAGCTGGCTTGGGACCCTTGAATGTGGCTGAGACCACAGGAGTGGGGGCAGGAGTTGATCGAATAGAGGGAGGAGCCAGTGGGGCAGGTGTTCAAAGTGCCTCTTGCACTATCTGGACAATATCACTCTCCCAGAGGGGACAAGGAGAGGTTTCTCAGGGCACAGGTGCAAAGGAGGCAAATGAGGTTATGCCCCTTCCCCTAGATGGGCCTGCAAAGGCAGAATGAGAAGGAGCCAGAGGAGGAGTTAGCGAGATGGGTTGGGAAGGTAGTTGAAAGGAAGGCAATCCACAGTAGAGGCTGTGGGGATGTGGAGGAGGAGTAGAGATGTGGGTCATCCTATCATCCAGATCTATTGGCTCGTCCGGATTCCTGGAAATGGCAGGGGAAACAATAGACCCATAGTGTTCCTTGTACTAATAGTACAAGTCTTTCCACAGCTTGGTGTCATTGTTAGCCTTCATCAGTTCTTCCCTGAGCTTGACTACATCTTCCTTCCTCAAAGTAGACCTAGCAGAGAGGGCCTCATTCTCTACCCTGAGGTACAAAATAGTGTAGTTCACCTCACTAAGTCTAGCTTAGAGAGGGATCTCACCCTGCTTTTAGACTTCTACTCTAGCCTTGGCTTTAGTCAGATTTGATGTTAATGTGGTAATTTGTTTATTAGGGGAGGATAACAGATGCAGAGCCTAGTCTATTAGCTGTTGACGGAGCCCAGCGATGATGGCATTGATCCCCTAAACTACATCCTGATAGGCTGGGTTTAGGGTGTTAGTATAGTCTATCTCCCTTTGAGCAAAAGAAGCCTGCTCCTTCTGGATCTGCTTGATAGCAGACAGGAGCAAATTTATCATGGATAGGGGAAAAGCCATGGATAGCTTAGGGAGAGGCTTCTCGATGGTGCGATGGAGAACTATGGTGGCATAAAAAATGGATGCTATATCATCGTATTGCTTCTGAAACTCCTCCTCTGTGTCCTGAAGTGCCTGTTTAAGGGGCTCTTTCCCTAGGAACTGCTGAGCCTTATGCTAGGCTTGTACAGTGGCGATGTAGTTGTCCACCACCATCTTCTGGTGATAATTGGTATAGGCCAACTCGGCAGGTTTAAGGTCGATGGTGGCCTCCTCATATATAGAGCAGGGCTTCTCTGAGTTCACATATCTCATTCTTGAAACCAATACATTTCCACATCTATTGCTTTCAAACACCGTCACGATAATTCTTCCTCTTTGGAACCTGGATAAGTTTTAGTACACTGTATATAAAGAAGATTAACTATCAAGATGTCAAGCTCCTCTACCCCTTCCTCCTCCTTTAACCCTACTAGCTGACCTTGCCCCCCCTCCTAGCTACATGAACAAAGAGCAACTGAGCTCGCTAATGTCCTACACTGCACTGCAAAACATGGAATCATCGACTTGCTCCTTAGAAAAGAGGAAGCACTTCTCATAGGAGAATCAAAAGTCTAAGTATACTACAAGGCACTATTTCTGGCATTCCTAACAGAAACTCTACTAAAGATAACTTAAACCTTGGGGGCCTTGGTAGACCAGTCAAATGCCTAAGGAAAAGCCATTTCCGACCTGCTCGAAGGTCACAATGCACAATGCGACTGTATCGCCGCCCTCGATGATAACTTAAGCGAGATCAGGTAAACCCTATAGTCAGAAACTACCAACAACGCCCTTGAGGAATCCCTCAACAAAATCGAAAAAGTGATTAAAGAAACCTCTAAAAAGGTCAAAAAGATCGCAAAACCGAATGTTGCCTTAAGTGTGGTAGCTGCGAGCACTACAACACCCCCACAACCACCACCCAAGATAACTTGGGCACAGGTGGTATCAAAACGCAACAAGAAAGCCACAGCCTCAGTACCCCCCCTCCCCACACAGCCCAGCAACTGACACTATTGTGCAAAGTACGACTATGAAATTATCATCACCACTACTTCTGAGATTATCACCTTCGACCTAGTACAGCTTAGGGATGCAGTCAACGACACTCTTGTCGAAGCAAAGGCCCTAGCAGCTCTCCGCATCTCAGCTGTTCATAAGAACAACTAGCGCTGTATCATTCTCACCACCATCGAAGATTTCACTCCCTTGGCAGTACTAGCCTACTGCAACAGAATCGAAGCAACAATCATGGAAAAATTCACCACAGCCTCTATTCGAAAGAACCACAGGTGTAAGAAGTACTTGGTACACAATGTCCTCCACTGTCACAATGATGCCATTACAGAAGCTGACATATTCTGAAGAGAGATCGAACACTTTAATAAGGGCATCACACTTGTACAAACCCCTTAGTTGCTACTCCGTGTAAGCGACTGAACTGTAAAGCATGCATCATCTCTGGTCATAATGGTCATTGACGATGACAACGAAAAGCACATTTTCCAGGGACTTACGATTCTTACATGGAAGCGAACAGCTGAAAAATATATCCCTTTTAACTCTGTAACACACTACACCAACTGTCAAGAGTTTGCGCACCACCAGGCTCACTGCCATAACCCCCCACGATGTAACATGTACACTGAGGCATATTACACCTCTAAGCACACCTGTAGACATAACGAATGCAGGAAGATTAGAAGACTCTGGGACGATACGGTCCTTAAATATGCCAACTACAAAGGAAAGCACACCACTTTGAATCCCTCATACCTGGCATTTATCCTAGCCAAGGCACTGGCTGCTGCCTGGAAAGAGGAGGCTGTTACTGTCACTATAGGTAGCATATGATTTCTTTGAGACCTTTTCTTTGATTTTTTCCTTTAGCTTAAAAGGTTCAAGCAGTTCAATGAGGATTTCATTTCTTCTTTCTTCTCTTTCCCACTTTGTTTCTTTTCTTCCTTTTTTCTTCATAAGAGTCCAGTAGCTAGTTGTTGTAAGGTTTACCTCACTAGGAATGCTAGATGGGAGGAATATTTTGTGGGACCATTTGTGGCGCATTTTCTACTGTGTTTGCATGATATTGTGTATTCTCTTTTAATGGCATAGTTTCTTTTGTTCATTTTTGTTGGGGGAGAAATGGGTGATACACCATAGTCGAGGACGGCATGCAGATGGTCCAGGTAGCTATAGAAGAAGTAGAGTAGTTACCGAATAGAAATGAAACATCATCATCATCATCATATCATGTATTGAGACATTAGAGGCTAAGGATCGTGTGGTCTGAACTGTTCAGGCTGAGGGATTGGTGAGCTATATGCCTACAACAAGAGGAAGGGGGGATGCATCTGGCATCAGAATATCGGAAGAGGAAGAAGCCATCTTCTTTAAAGGATATAGTGTGACGGATCACCCTATATGGTTGGTATATAACTCGGTAAAGATACCTCAGGCACGCTTCACAAACACTACTGAGTAAACTCAGATATCTTGGCTAGATGAAAGCTCAACTGGAAGATATCATTCCTATGATGAACAGGGTGGACTTCATCTGTTGAAGACAGGAAAGACAAATATATTCTTTAAGGCTCAAAGATAACTCAAAGGCTTTCATAATAGTGATTACAGAGAAGACAAGTAGCTATGTGCTAAAGAAGGAAGGAAGGAAAGAAGACAAGACAAAGACAACTGTGCACTTATATATCCTATCCTTCACCTGAGCTGATAAAGAGATGACAAAGGAAATAGAATCACAAAGAACTAAGACCCACTCTAGACCTTCTCCTGATTCCTAATCGCCGAAACCTGTATAAGAGTCTGGAAAGGACAGAACGTGATTAGTACTGAATTTGACTATGATCGGCTATTACCCTCTCTGGCCTTACTCCCAATTTGGGATAGTCTCTCACAATATGAGTCCGATTACCTGATTATGACCTCATAGCTGACTAGGCCAATGTCGCATCATGCCGATATCCAATCATGTGGTAACCGTGGGGATAACTCCCCACACTTATTCAAGGCTAATGGCAAAGCCACACCATGCTACCCTATACTACGAGGTCATGTGATAGAGGATCATCTCCATAGTGCTTAACATAATGGTGAAGGGTAGAGACAGCATACTCATATGTTGACATTCTAAGCATAACCTTCATCATAGCACATTGTCCAGGTACCTTGATGCAGACCACTACCGGTGTTCATAACAGATACTCAAGATCTACCCAAGGGTACTAACATGACAGTTAAGTATTGTTCATCTAATTCCTTTTGTCTGCGACTATAATATTTATTGTTCGATGTAAGCTGTGAGCTGCTGTGTAAAAAGTAGATAGTGAATCTAAAGATCATAGGAGGCCTGAAGAAGAAAGAGAAGAAATACAGGACCACATGGATTTCCTTCTCTTATATACTAACTGCTGAAAGAACTGCCTCCCTTATATAGCAGTCTCTCTCAAACCTGCTTTGTCTACATGACCCTTTCCTGTACATCATTCAATCTAATACTGTTCTCATAACCTCCACAAGGCAGATACCTAAACATGAATTACTATACATGATCGAGTGATAATTCATAATTCATAATGTGGAATTCCAAAGAACATCACTAACAATATGAAGCAGAAAGGAGAGTATAACAAATAGGAAAGTACATGACCAGGGTTCATTACAGTATCCCCCTATTTAAGCTGGAACTCCTGTGACAGCTAGGAATACTTCTTCCCTTAGGTGGTCATCTCTCACATTCTCCAATATCCAGCACAATCTTTGCATAAGATTTCAAAGCTGGATATATAGGGGTGTTACGGCAGGTGTCTTCAGGTACGGAAATAGCTCGGTAAAGTGCAAGTTCCACTCAATAGAGAAACGTATTACTGAGTAAACTCAGATATCTCAACGTGTTCTAAGTCTGGATCCACAAATACACTTTCCTACGTCGTAGAGAAGAGAGAGAAGTTTAAAGCGTTGTTTAAGAACGAATATATTCTTAAGGCTCGTAGCTAGTCTGTAGACTGAAGAGAGAAGAAAGGAAAGAACATGAAGCGACCAGGGGGGGGGGGAAATTCATTTTTATTTTATCTTTACTACCCTGCCAGGGGTCATCTAAAAGAACCTCCGCTTGCAGCTATGGAAAGCTATGACGCGAGGTAAAAATACAGCCGACCTAATGTCGGTAGCGCAGCCTATGGTTTACAAGATAAAATACAGGTTTTGTTCCCGAATCCTCCTCGCTTACACGCAATAAACTAAAGAAGAGACAGGGCGGGAAGGAAAGAACGGCTGGGGAAAGCAAAACTCCAAAAAAGAAAACGTGACCGGCACGAAAGTGGCCACCCAGTATGTCAAGACAGCAGAAAGACTCTAAGCGAAACGGAAAAAGAAAAGCCCAGGGAACCCCTTTCCCGTCTCCAGCGAGGCGAACCTTACAACAACCGGAAGGGATCGAGGTAAAAGCAAAGAACACTAACTAAAGAGAAAGGAAAGAAACCGGACAAAGGAGAAAACAGAAGCCAAACTCACAAAACTCTTACACTCAAGGGAACCACACTAGCAAGAAAAAGATGAAATACCGAGGGGCCCTAAGTCTCCATTCCCTCTTCCATCACGAACATGAAGATGATGATGATGATGATTTCTCATTTCTGTTTAGTAGTTACTCTACTTCTTCTATAACTACCTAGGCCGTCCGCATTTAGTCCACGACTATGGCGTATCGCCTCTCCCCCAAAGAAAAGAGAAAACAAAGGAAACCACCCATTCAAACGTTCTTGCTCCCCTAAAGGCCTTGCTGCTTGACTTTGTATCTAAGTACGTACACGTTTTCCTCCTCTTGTTCTTCACCTAGCCGACCGTAAAGAAAAAGGAAAAAAAGGAAAAAAAGAAAGAGAAAGAAAGGAAAAGACGGGGGGAAAAGGCCCCATCGTTCGCAGATAGGAGTGAGCAGAGAGTTCGTTATCGCTTGTGTTCCTATGTTGAATAGGAGGACACTCTTGTCGTTTCACGTTGCGCTTTGTGCTCTATCTGAGCTCGGGGGTTTAGATCGTGCCGGCTTCCGCAAGTTGTCTCGGGTTTTCGTGGTAATGTGTTGTTTCGGCGTCTCTGAACGATCCGAAGATGAAGATACCGCTTGGGGATAAGATGTATTTTGCGTCTTGTGGTCTAACCTCGATAACCAAATCGCAGGTTCCTGGGTCGCTTAGACGTGGTAGGACTCGTACCCCTAGCAGGGGGCATTGCTTGTATAGGTAGAGGTCTTTGGATACTAGGTCGAACATTTCGTCCACCGTTGGTGGGAGATCAGCCGTGTTGATTCCGTAGACTATGATGAAGGTGTTGCTCGGGGCGAGGTGGATTGGGCCATAGAACTGTCCTGAGAACTTTTGAATTGCTTCTTTGATCGCGTGGAAGTGTGGGATGTACTCGTTTATGTGGACGTTGTGTGGACTGTATAGGGTGATAACCCCTCTTTGATCTGGGTTGATTAGAAAGTGTCGCTTAGTGTAGTGCACTCCTTGTCTTTGGAGCTCGACTGCTATAACTTCTTGGATTCCGAAGGCCGAAAGCTTCGGGTGGCTTAGGGAGCGTTGTTTTGTTGGTTGTACATATGCTCTTCTTTCCATCATGGAATAGACCTTATTGTTCTCGATCTCGTCTAGCATGTTCTCTAGGGCATTGGGGTGTGGCTG
>JABYPW010002088.1:0-12448 GCA_016880775.1 Phymatotrichopsis omnivora | reverse complement strand
GCCATACCACTAGACCATCCTCGCCCCGCCATATAGAAGTGACTTATCTTGTCCTCCTACAGTCACTGGCTATATAGAAGTGACTTATCTTGTCCTCCTACAGTCACTGGCTATATAGAAGTGACTTATCTTGTCCTCCGATGGTCACTGATGTACGGACGGGGTGTCACACTCAATTAAGAGCATATGACATAGTCGCATAACACAGGAGCAATCTCACTAAGTGCAATCAGGGTAACCCTTCATATGGCCATATAGAAGTAACTTTACTTGTCCTCCCTTGGTTCACTGATGTACGGACGGGGTGTCGCACTCAATTAAGAGCATATGATATAGTCGCGTAATACAGGAGCGATCTCGCTAAGCACCATCAGGGTAACCCTTCATACAGCCTATATAGAAGATGATGATGATGATTATTCATTTCTATTCTGTTAACTAGTCTACTTCTTCTATAGCTACCCAGGCTGTCCGCATGCAGTCCTCTACTATGGCGTATCACCTGTTCTCCCCCAACAGAAATGAAAAGGAAACTATGAGCTCAAAAAGAAATATCCCCAACCTACACGACAGACATGACAACAGGCTTGAAAAGAAAATAGCTCTTCACTAAAATCCCCCAAGGTTAAATCACTGATTATCCTCCTGGGAACTATTGCGCAAGTCAAAAAGAAAGAAAGTATTGAAAAAGAAAAAAGGAAAGTATGGTCCGTCTCCTCTACTCAAAACTACCTACACTAGTTCCGGGCGATAAGGAGACTTTTCAGTGCTATGTTGGTGCTGGCGAGCACGGTCGCATGAGCTAAGTGAGCCGGCGAAGTAACGATCGGGAAGGTTTGTGTTACGTTTACAGTCGGGTATTCTGCAGGCGGGGAGTACGTCGACCACTTGGTTTGTTTAGTATTGTTCTTGGTTGCCTGTCTTCTTTGTTGGTTGTATTGGGGCCATGAGGGGCGCTGTGGTATTGATGCGACCGAGGGAAAGGTCACTTAGTTGTCTTGTGTGAATGCTCCAGGGGGTGTAGGCACCCCTCCTAGTAGTTCTGAGAGCATCGTATTGAGGTTTTGCATAGTAGGAGGCTCACTAAGTGATCCTAGGGCAACAGTACAATCCTGTGTTGCAACCTCTGTGCGGAGACTGATCATGTGTGTCCGCTTGCTCGCTCGCTTAGCACGGTTGGGTGTCAGACAAGGAGTGTGCATTTCGACAATGTATCTCTGGTATCGCCGCGCGAACAATGTCTCGCTAAGCCATGGTTAGCACGGTTGGGAAGGTGTAGGATGTCTAGAGCATCTGAAAGGGGATCATCCTATGCTGCACAAACTAAAAGACCAGCCCAGGTCGGGGCCAGCGAGGAGGATCTTCACCTAAGGTGGGGGGTCTATCGAGATTCTTGAGAAGCCCTGGCCTATATAGAAGTGACTTATCTTGTCCTCCCATAGTCACTGATGTACGGAACCCATATAGAAGTGACTTTCCTTGTCCTCCCTCGGTTCCTATATAGAAGTGACTTTACTTGTCCTCCCTCGGATCACTGATGTATGGACGGGGCGTCGCACTTAATTAAGAGCATATGACATAGTCACATAACACAGGAGCGATCTCACTAAGCACCGTCAGGGTAACCCTTTATACAGCCATATAGAAGTGACTTTCCTTGTCCTCCCTTGGTTCACTGATGTACAGACGGGGCGTCGTACTCAATTAAGAGCATATGACATAGTTGCATAACATAGGAGCGATCTCGCTAAGAGCCATCAGGGTAACCCTTCATATGGCCCATATAGAAGATGATGATGATGATGTTTCATTTCTATTTGGTAACTACTCTACTTCTTCCATAGCTACCTAGGCCATCCGCATGCAGTCCACGACTATGGCATATCACCCGTTCTCCCCCAATACAAAAGAAACAAAGGAAAAGACAAAGGAAAAAAGTATCACAATCTAAACTATACGATCGGGTACTCCCCATCATAGGACAAAGCTGAAAAAACATGTAAGCGAGAGAAATCAAACAAGAAACAGCGACAACCCTCCTACTCCTCTCCGGCCAGGCGAACCTTAGAACAACCAGTAGACTATAAGGTACAAGTATATACACATCGTATAGGAAAAACATAAGAGGAGAAAGGCTAGAAAAAAACCCAACACAAAGAAACGGTTACCGAGCACACTAAGATAACTGTCCTTAAAATAAAAGAAAAAGAGACCGGGGGAGGGAATCTAGGATTCCATCGACTCGGCAGCGGCAGCATGGAGGTCGTCTATCCTTTGGTTCCTCCGGGCCAAGGCTTGGAGATAATCGGGGTAGGCGGGATCATTAGCTGGGTGAGGGGCGAGACAATTGGCGCATTTAAACACCGTATGGTCGCATGCTCTCCCTTTGCGCTTGCATTCTGTGTTGCCACATGAATGCTCAGAGAGGGTATGGGGGCCGGCACAAAGGTGGCACTGCAGGGAGAAAGTGCATCGAAGCTGGTGGTGGCCATAGCGACAGCATCTTTTGCACTGGGTAGCATTGGAGAAGGAGAGGTATTGTTCAGTCCTGCATACTTTGTTAAGAATAGACAGTCCCTGGGAAATGCGGTAATGGTTATTGTTGACGATGAGTGTAATAACCATAGAGGAGGCAGTTTTGCCGACTAGCTTGTCTTTGGACGCTAGCCAGCATGGGGTCTGGGCGAGGAGGACTCCGTGGTTGTATGTCTCAATCTCATATCTGATTTTGGTCATGTACTCGACCTCAGAGGTGTTGGGGATAGGGGTTGGCACGTTGTGCACAATATACTTCTTGTGAAGGAAGTTATAGCATAGGCCAGTAGTGTTTGGGAAGTGTTTGCGGATGGCTTCCTCGACAGTCACTTTGTACGCAAGCACTTGCTGGGTGGTGGTGTTCTCCATAACAGAAAGGAAAACATTGCAGGGGCCTGCTTGGCAAATGGAGCAGATACAGCAGGTGGAGGGAGCTTTTTTATCGACGAGAGCCTTGTTGACGTCATCACGGATGGCAAGAGGGTTGAAGGAGGGAATGTCTCCCTCCAAGTTAACTTTAATCTCTCTCTCTCTTTTGGACAGATACTTTAGAGGGAGAGGAGTGTTAGTAGGGGGTGGTGGTGCAGCCAAAGCTTTACCTTTGTTCTTTAGAACAACCTGAGCCTAGGTGGTCTCAGTGGCGGTAGTGGCAGTCGTGGGGACTTGGGGTGGGGCAGGCAGTGTAGATGATAACTTCTTTACTGCCTTAGCAGTTTTGGTTGTTTCCGACCGTATATTCTTGATAGAATCGGAAAGGGCTTGGTTGGCGGGAGCGGGGACTGCCTTAGCTGAGGCATTGGGAGATGCAGAGCGGGTGACAGTGGCCTCAAGGTCATCAAAGCACTGCTCAATGGCTTGTTGGTGAGCTTGGAGGGAGGAGACAGCTTCTTAGATTTTGCCAATAGACTGTATAAGTGAGGGCAGGGTGCGATTGAAAAATTCCAGCTGGGATGAGTGGAGGACCTTATCAAGGATCAGGTTCTTGTCCCATAAGAGGCTGGGTTGTTCCTCGATGGCCTATGCAATAGCGAAGGAAATACGATCTCTCCAGAATTCGTTGAGAGTTTAGACGGCGGCTTTTGTCTGATCTTGTTGGGCTTGGGAGTAGGAAGAAATGGGGGGATTTTGATTTTGGTTTTGTCTTGACATGGTCGCGACGAAGGAGCATGTATACTAATAGCTGAGAACTAAAAGTCATCGTGTACTTTGAAGATGCGAACGAGCCTAGCCCATATAGAAGTGACCTTTCTTTTATTCCCTATTTGCTTATTTTACAACCCATTTCCTCCAGTAGGGCGTTTACACTTAACTAAAAGCAAGAACATAACCGGAGAAAACAGGTTGGTCCTCCACCTACTCGTGCCGAGAAGAAAGAAACTAACTAAACAAAGGAAAGAAGGAGAAAAAACAGCAATGCATAAACTTGGGAAAAACACAAAAGCAAATCCTCCGAAACCGCTTGACTTCTATCCATTCACTCTTGTTCCTCCTATTATGGTTATCACTATCTCGGGGAGCTCAGGTGGGGGCTGTGGGGGTTTTTCGAGTCCTTTTTCTACCAGGCAGATCCAAAGGTCGGAGTTCTTATATAGGATTTCATTCGTCATGTGCCCTTCGATGAGATCTCTCCATGGGGCCAGGGAGGTGCAGTGGTGTAGGTAGTGTTCGATGGATTGGGGTTGGCTGCATGTACAGATATTCTGTTCAGTTTGGAAGTGCATCATGTTCGGTATGTAGGCTTGGCCAGTTCAGAACTGGAAGGCGTGGGCAGCAGCATACTTTTCAATGAGCATGTACTGGTCACATTTTTTCTGGATCTCTTGGCCAGCATATTCTTCGAACTTCTGCCAGAGTCGTTTTTTGGTTTTGGACTGTATGACAGATCTTGTTAGCGCTTTTTTCCTGGTGGTGCCTTTCTTGGTATTGGCCTTGGGTTTTTTGGACTTTGCCTTGGCCATTTGGTCTGCTTTTTCATTGCTGGCTATGCCTTTGTATGCTGGGATCCATTCGATCTTGGTTTCAATTCAGGCGTCGATGAGCGCAAGGTTAGTTTCGAAGATCTGTTTGGCGATGTATTGGGTGGGGCATGGATATGGGTTAGCAGCAGCGGTAATAGCAGCCTTGCAGTCAGTGTAGACGATGATGGAATTGAAGTTATGTTTCTGGGAGAGCTTTTTTGCAAGGGTGAGAGCTTCGGCGATCGCGTATAGTTCTCTGTCAAATACGTGGATTCCGGATCCGAGCATTTTGGTCCTTCTACTGACTTGTTTGCCGTTTAGGTAGGCAATGACTGCGTTCCCGACTTGGCTGTTTTTTCCCACCTGTGAGGCGTCTGTATACAATGTCAGTTGTCCCAGGGGGTCTTCTTTAGGATGTTCGGCTATCGCTTTTTCGTTGTCTTTGAAAGGTTCGACTTTTAGGCGACCTTTGCTGCTGATGGGCCATGGTCTTTGTGGTGGGGGGAGTTTGTAGCAGCTCATAGTATTGGTTCCTATGTCTTCCTTGATGGTGTGCACCATAGCGTCGATCTGGAGCATTCGTTTTCTGGAGTGTTGTCCTACCGGGTCCACTTTGTATGTGGGAGCTTTTGGGGACTTGGGGCTTATCTTGTTTCTTTCTAGCATAGGGGGAGCCTATGGAAGTTGGGGTGTTCGGGGCCGATGGTGAGAAGTTGTGCACCGTACTTGCACTGGTATCTCTAGATCTGGAGTTCCACTGGCCATATCCTGGCTTCGACTAGGGCTTTGTAGTTGTTGGTGCTCCTTAGCATCCTGCATGCCCATTTTGTGCTGGCTGTTATACATTTGTCCAGTGTGCTGAGGGCCTTTTGAGTGATGTTGTATGGGTGGAAGGTGTCCGCTCCGTACAGGAGGCCTGGTAGGACAACTACTCTTACTAGCTTGAGGGCTATGGCCAGGTTGAGTCCTTTTCCTCCCGAGGAGAGTCTTGAGATGCGATGTAGTGCGCTCTGGGCGCTCTTGGTCCAGTGTTGGCAGTGTTGGAGGATGCCTTCTACTTCGTGCAATATGATCCCTAGGTATCTTACCGCTAGTTTGTGTTCGAACTTTTGGCCTTGTATCTCGATGTGGGGTATGTGACGTTCGCTTCATGGGCTGACGTGCTAGAACTTTGTTTTTCCCTCGGATAGTGATAACCTGAGGCTAGCCAGCCTTCTTTCAATTTTTTCCTGGAAAAAACTCTCAATCTTGTCTGTGCTCTCAACGTAGGTTTCTCCTTCTACTATAATACACAGATCATCTACATACATGTACATTTTTATTGCCCCGCTGTCTCTAGTTAGCCTTGCAACATAGATGTTAAACAGGAGGGGGTAGATGGGGGATCCTTCGGGGACTACTGTCTGCATTTTTTTGTGGGTTAATTTCGCTCCACGGTCGGTGAAGACCAGCTACCTATTGGAGAGAAAGGAGGCGATCCAGTTTCTGATGTACTTATGTGTTTCTCCTTTTTCGAGAATATTGAGAAGTTCGTTTTTGTCGACCCTGTCGAAGCCTTTTTCCAGGTCGACGAAAAGGAGGGAGACTTTTCTTCCTCTGTTTTTGGCGTCACGTATGTCGTGTTTAAGGGCATTCACTGTATCGATAGTGGATCTTCCCAGGAGGGCCCTGTACTAGTTTTCTGTTATCATGTTGTTGTCAATGGCGTGTTGTGATAGTCTTAGGGTGACTATCTTTTCCAGGATTTTGGCTAGGGTGTCTATCAGGAAAATGCACCTGTAGGCATTGGGGGATCTGTAGTCTAGTTTTTTGGGCTTAGGGATGGCGATCCCTAGGGTCTTTTTGAACGCTGCGGGGTGGACACCGTGCTGCAGGAGGGGGTATAGGAGGGTGGGCAGGGTTTCTAGTGATATACTGTGTAGGCTTTTCTACAAGTTGTCCTAGATTTTGTCGGGTCCCATGGCTGTGGTATTGGCCATGTTCCTGAGGGCATAGGTCACTTCCTCCTAGGTGATGACATCGGAGTTTTCCAGTTCTTCTAGCAGGGGGACAGGGACGTCTTCTGGTTCTGTTAGGAAATACTGGTCTATCAGTACCTGTGCTTTTTCGTCCTGGGTTTCAGTGCTGTTGACTGGTGGGAGGGGGTAGTTTTTGGCTAGTCTGGTGTACTTGAGTGCCGTCTAGAGGTCCTTGTTGTTGATATCCTTGAGGAAGTTGTTCCAGTGGGCTTTTTTTGTTTCATAGAGGAGCTTCTTGTACTGTTTTTTCTCTTTTTTGTAGGTTTGTTGTTTTCTTTTACTGTTTTTGTGGGCCCTGGCTTCATCCCGGGCTTGTGTCATGTTTTTCTTTTTTGTAGTGAGCTCGTCTGACCACTAGGCTTTGGCTTTGTCCTTGATCGTTCTTATTGGGAGGGCATTGTTGGCTTTCATCATTTTTAGGAGGGAGTCTTTATTGGTCTCCAGCTATCCGTCTAGGTTATTAGGGTTAAATTTGTGGGTTTCCATCCTTCTAGGTTGGTTTTGATTTTTTCCTAGTCTGCTTTGGCGTAATCGAGGTAGACTTTCTTAGTGTTGTTTTTTCCCAGGTTTGACAGTGTGATGGCTATGACTTTGTGGTCGCTGTTTGTCTGGTCTCTGTCCAGGCATATCTGCTAATCTGTTTGCCATTCGGTGGCTATTGGGGAAAGGAGGGTAAGGTCTATGGTGGTGTCATGTTGGTTTTGGTTCAGGGAGCTGATTCTTGTGGGGGTGTCCGGTTCGTTGAGTAGGTAGTATCCTTGTTCGTAGGCTTTGTCTACCATAGACTCAGCTCTTTCTGTTTCTTGTTGGCTGCTGGGGCTCCACCATGGGTGGTGGAGGTTGAAATCTCCAAGGACTAGGTTTTTGTTGGGTGTGAAGACTTCGCTCCAGTCTTGATCTTGTTTTTTCGTTGCTGGGGGGAGGTATATGTTGGTGATGTCTAGGTAGTTGTGTTTGTTGAGGAAGAGCCTGACTACTTGTTTGTCTCTATTTTTGTTTCTGATTAGGAAGGGGTTGATTTTTGTGCTTTTGCTTATGTATAGTGCTACTCTCGATTGTGTGGTCTGGCTTAGGTAGAAGTGGTGAAAGATTCTGTGGGCTGGGGGGATGTTGTTGAAGGTGGGCAGTTCTTGTATTGCGATGACGTTTGCTCTGTTTTTTGTTGCTGAGTCCATTAGGGAGTGGAAGTTGGATTGGGACCTTTGGCAGTTGTGCTGAAGGATTTTAAAGATTGGATGTGGGTCGATCCCCCACTGAATTTTTCCTTTCTCAGTGTCACTCATTACAATTCTTCTTCTTCCATTTTGCTACTGATCTGTTCGATCCAATTTTTCCTCCTTTCCTACATTTCTCTAGCGAATGTGCTTAGAGCTTCAAGTCTCTTTGGGCAGTCTCAGCTGGTGGCCAGGTGTTCCTGTCCGCAGTTGGCGTACCAGAGGGGGTAGTGTTGGCACGGGTCAAACATTTTGTAGGTGGGATCTGGGCATTGGTGGTCCTTTGTTGCATATTGTGGGAAGATTTGGTGGTCGTATTTGTTTCCACATGCACTGCAGTTTTTATTTTCTTCTTTGCAGGCTGCGCTTGTGTGTCCGAATTTGAAGCACTTGTAGCATTGGGTGGTTGGGGCCACCCTCCAGGATCTTACTACTTTGCACACTTTGTTAAAAATTGTGACCTGTTTTGCTAAGTTTTGTGCTTATTCTTCTGGGAGCCTGATGGTGACTGCTGCAAATGTTCCTTTTGAGTTGTTTTAGTCTCTTGCTTCTTGGGGTTTGAGGTATCTGGTTGCAGAGATCTCGACGTCAGCCGCATAGGAGAGTTTAGTTCATAGGGTGTGGACCAGGATTTTACATAGGGGTTCAGTGGGGACTGAGTGTTGGATAAGCTTGACTGTTGATGCTGTAACTCTGAATCCTTCTCTTTCAATTTGGGGGTTGGTGGTGGCCTTTGTGATGTAGTTGAAGCTGTCGGTGTACGGTACTAGGCTGTGCGCTGAGACTGTCGGTGGGGTTCTGATGATGATGGTGGATTTGTGGTTGACTCTTATGGAGATATTGTGTAGTTCTAGGGGGGCTTTGTGTTCTTGGAGGACTTTGATGTACTCCTCTCTGAGCTTGTCGGCGTTTATATTTGCTGTGGCCGGGGTGACTATTTCGCTGGTTGGGGAGTGGAGCTCTCATCACTGGACCGGGGAGGTTTTCTTTTCATTCCTGGGTTTGAGATGTCCTAGTCATCTTTCTCCTTGGTGTGGGGAGTTGTTCTTTGGGGCATTGGCCACTGCGATTTAGGCCCAGTTTGGCTTGGATGCTTCTTCGGCGGTGCTGTTGCTTGCCGGGGTTTCGTTTCTTTTTTTGGTTTTGGGTGGTGTGTTGGCGGGTGCCGGAGGGTTTCTGGGGAGGGGGAGGACGGGCGCTGGGTTTTTGTTGGTGTTGGAGGGTGCTGGTTAGTTTCGGGGGGGTTGTGCTGGGTGCTGTTGGGTTGTTTGTTGTGGTCAGTTTACTAAGGTTTTGCGGAGTTGGTTCAGTTCAGTTCCTTAGATGGTCATTTGATTTTTCAGTTCCATGACTGTTCTTTGTAGGGTTTGGTTTTCCTCGTGCATTATATCTAGCTTTCTCCAGATGTAGTTGAGTGCTGTACCCAAGGCGCTATACACTTCACCTGTTTTGATGTTGCCGTTGTTTTCGTCGTTGTCGTCGATAAGTCTTTAGAAGGTCTTGCCTTGGCGGTCTGTCATCATTCTTGCTAGTTCATATCTTTGGATTTGGGGGATTGGGGAGAAAGTGGGCCTTGGGGTTTCGATCATTTTTCTTTTTCCCTTTTTTTCGTATGGGATTGCAGTGTTGTTGGAGTCGTCGCTTGTTTCGCTTGGTGCATGCATGGACTTATTCAATCTGATCGAAGCGAAGGATGTGAAGGATGTGCTGCGGCCTCGGTTGGGGAAGAGATATTCAATATCGAGTTTTCTTCCTGTAGGTGGGGAGGCAGGGTCGTATTGGGATTAGGAGGGGTGGTAGTCTGAGATGAGCTCTATGGCCTCTGCCATGCTCTAGGAAGGTGGTTCTGTTTGGGTTAAGGGGGATCCGGGGAGAGCGAATTCTATTTCTACCATGTTGTTTTGTTGGGCAGCTTGTGCATTTTCTTCGTGGGCTTCGTTGATGATAGTGGTGTGCCCAGTGGACTGGGTTGCAGTTGGGGTTGCTTGTGATCCTCTAAGCGAGAGCGGGTGTTCTTCGACGAAGCGGATTCTTTCGACTTCGGCTTCAGTGAGCGTGTAGTCTTCGCTCCAGCTATGGATGTTTGGGTCTTATTGCATGATGACAGGGTTGTGGTGTGGAGGGTTGGGGGTGATGGCTGACTGGGGTTCTGTGGTGGTGCTAGGGGGGGGCGGGGTAGGGGATTGTTCGTTGTTTAATATGACGATGGGGTTGTTTTGCGACATTTTGGATTTTTCCGACTGTGAGAATATTAGCCTATTTTCAGATCAGCCTGTGAGCGGTACTCTAACCTCTATCCAAGGGCTAGGCAGTGATAGGATAAGTATGATATTTCACGGGAGTTTTTGGTGTGGGGTTGTGTCGACTATCATAAAGGTAGGCGAAATCTTCGAAACACTCGGGTATAGAATGTAGGGGGGGGTTCAAGAGAACTGAGAAGCCTCCCCATATAGAAGTGACATTTTCTTTTATTCCTAATTAGTTATTTTACATCCCATAGCCCCAGCGGGGCATTTACACTCAACCAAGAGCAAGAACATAACCAGAGACTACAGGATGATCCTCCGCCTACTCGTGCCGGGAACCTGAAAAAAGGAAAAGAAAAAGAGAATGCAGACCACTACGTACAAAAGCTGACTGGGGAAAAGCAATTGCTAGGTGAACCTTAAATCAATGAAAGAAAAACCCCCTACGTAGACTACGTGACTGAGCAGAAAATAAAAGAGAAGAGGGGAAGAGAAAACGTGCAAACTCCTCCGCACTTTACCGACGCAGAGAAACACTAGTTACATCGCGGAAAAGAGATAAACAAGGTAAGAACAGGGAAACTAAACTCCTCCTATCATGGTAGACTTATACTTTCTGTTAGACTTGGCGAGTTTGGCTTGAATCATTGTCATGCTGATTGTATCGTTCGCTTTGTAAGGGCCGGCGCAGTTCGCACATCGGAAAACAGTGTTCTCACATGCGAAGCCTTTTGGTTGCTTGCAGTCGGCAACCCTTCAGGTGTGATCAGGGATAGTGTAGGGGCTGGCACAAAGACGGCAGCAGGGCGGTGACTGACAGTTCTGAACAGGGTGTCCGAACTTCGAGCATCGGGAGCATTGGGTATCGGCGCCGAAGGGAATGTACTTGACGGTGCGACGGGTTTTGTTGAGGATGGGGAGACCCTTAAGAATATAGGCCTCATTGTTGTTGTTAATAATAGTGATCACCAGGGAGCCGTGATTCTGTTTGTTGATTTTTGCGCTAGACGTCAGCCAGCGCAGGGTCATCGCTAGAGTGACGCCGGAGTTGTAGCACTTGATCTCTTGTTAGAGGCGAGATATTTGTCCTATGGTGTTGAGGTCAGTGGCAGCAGGGACAGCATGGATGATATATTTCTTCCATGTATGGTTGTGGTTGATTCCTTTGACTTCGGCAAACTCGCCAACAGCTTTGGTGATGACAGGTCGGTAGGCAAGGACGGCGGCGGCGGTGACTGTCTCCATGGTCGTGAGAACAAGTGTGGTGGAATTGTTGTTTTAGTATCATTGGATATGCAGGAATGATGGGGCTTTGGCTTTGTCCAGGGCTGAATTGACTTGGTCGCGGATTTAGGTGTGGGCGTCTTCACCAAAGGCCGAGGGTTCTTTGATATCGACAATAATCTCTCAGTCGCAGCGGGTAGGATAGTGTGGGAGGGGAAGGGGGGTGGTTGGGAGAAGGTCCATCTAGGTGACCAGTTTAGCCTTCTTCTTCTGCTTTTTAGAGATGACTTGGGCCTAGGTTTGGGCGTCCTGGGCTGGTTGTCAGGCAGGGAGGGAGGTGGAGGTGGTGGCGATCGAGCAGAGTTTCTGGAGATCCTTCGCGGTCACTTTTTGTTGTTTTTGAATGTCCTTGAGCAACTCAAGGACTTCAGGTGGGGTGGGTGGGGCCTCCGTGGCAAGTGCTGGGGACTCGGTTATGGGCGGGGGCAGTCTCGACTCTATTACGGTGACTCAGTTAGCAAGGTCCGTCTGGGTATTGGCGATGGTGGTGAGGGTCGACTGGATAGCAGCCAGCAACTGCTGAATGGTGGGGAGATCTCTTGCAAAGAAAGCGATAAGGTGCGACTTGTTATAGGCCTCAATGGCCATAACATCACTAACGCCACTTCCCGTAAAGCAATAAGTGCCAGTGGTGTTGTTAACGGTGCGTATCTCAGGAGGTAGATAAAGCTCAGTAAACACAAGCAGGCACGAAGCTATAAGTATTACTGAGTAAACTCAGATATCTCAACTTATTCTTCTCAACTAAACAAGTGTTTCTTCACGTCTACTAAGAGATTTGGAACGAAGATGATAAGTCGCAAAGATAAGGCGAAATATATTCTTAAGACTCGAAGCTAGTCTCGAAGCTAGAGAAGAAAGGAAGGAAAGACAAAAGAGCATCCAACAGCCCGCATATTTATACCAATTCCAACCTAAGAAATGACTCATAGATGACTAAGGAAATAGAAGGAAATAGAAGGAAATAGAACCCGACAGAACATCTGTTACAGCCACGGTACCAAGGCCCACGCGCGATGATGAGTCAGAAGTTAGATAAGCAACTTCCTGTGAGTATACCCCTGCGCCACGCGAAAGGACCACGTGACAAAGGGCTCTGCCTCAGGATGAGTCATATGTGGCGCCTCTGGTGATGATGAGTCAGGGTCTGACTCACCCGTCATCCTCTCCCAAGCGTACCTCACATGATCGGA
>JABYPW010002086.1:0-12455 GCA_016880775.1 Phymatotrichopsis omnivora | reverse complement strand
GTAGGGGGGAGGGGGGGGGGTAGGGGTGCTGTGATCAGGCATCGCTTAAGGGTGGAGATAGAAGGTTTCCTATAACTTGAGAAAGAGGATAGATATAACTTAAACATTTGCATCTAGAATATTCTTCATACTAGTTAATAGGGAAGTATGAATATTTAATCTTTATATAGTTATAATCTAATTAGTAGTTCTGTCTACCTTTTTCCCTACTTATCAACAATCTTATTAACAAATCCATTTTTCTGTTTTAAATCTTTAGAGATACTTTACAGGTCTTTAGTAATAGTAGTAGGAATATGATAAGGTTATTTTAGAGTTTTTTGTTTAGCCTATACATAATCTTGTCTATGTGTAGAGGTAGTACTTACCTAGAGGGCTAATAGCTCTCTATTTCTTGTTATAAATCCTATTTGAAAAGGGGTATTTAATACCTAAAATTAGCTAATAAATCCTAGGAATTTGTATTTTTTTTCCCTTTTTTTTTGTATTAATCATGTCATATTTGTTTAAGGTACAAGCTCTACATGCACCCTGGTAAGAATATAGTATGGCAAAACCTACAGCTACCTCAGTGTCTAAGTATAACTCCTGAGGCAGTAGAAAAAGAAATGAAAAAGTACACAGTAGTGAAAGAGAAAAGAGTGGCTAGTGAGAAAGAGTAAAAGAAAAGTTAAAAAAACTGAAAGTCAACTATCATAGATAAGGGGAGGGTAGAAACCTGATAGAAACTGAGATAAACAAAGAAGAGCCATAGGACCCTATCCTTTTACCCTAAGGAGGCAAACCTTACAACACCTAGAAAAAGAAATAGGGAATTTCAAAAGCACTAAGTACACTGTAAAAGGGAAAACTAAATCATGCTCTAAAAATACACCATATAGTAACTAAACTTCTCCTATAAAATAGCAGAAAAAGAAAAAGAAAGGGAGAAAGGGACCTAGGATTCCTTTTCCTCCTCATATTCAGCTTAGTCTCTGCAGTTATTATTTTTTACCATGACAATAATATAGGCAGAGTAGGATAGGTCATTAGCAGCATAAGCACCTTTGCAGTTGATACATTTCATAGTAGTATGCTTACATTATCAGCTTTTGATCTTACAGTCTAGGTTGCTGCAAGTATGTTTAATAAGGAGATGTTTTTCAGTATAGAACTAGTAAATAGCTTAAGAAGTGTATCATAGCTAGTAATGTCTATACCTATTGCAGTGGGTACACTAAGTGGTGTTGCTGAATATGATTTACTATTTAGTCTTTCTATTTTTGTTCACTGGGTGAAGAAGTGAGGGCCCAGTTACCACATTACTAGTGTCTCTTTCCCATTGCCCTAGATCAAAATGCTGAGTAGTAGTAGGTACTAATGAGTATGTCAGTGGTGGAAGCAATTAGGACTTGCTTTTAAGAGGTCTACTTGGGTATCAACGAAGGCCAGTAAATGCAGCAAACCTTTTAAGGTGTAAGTACCCTGGTAGTTCTGAGGAAGGTAATCAACAGTTTAACCTGAGGTCAGCTTAGGCTAGTCTATGGACTCCTTAGCCTGTTGCCATATATACCTGCATACCTTTGGGTATGCTCAGGTTATCACACTTAGACCTAAAAAGGCAGGGGAAGCAATGAAAAATGGGAGCTATTGAACCTATGTATATACTCTTAGTTGAGTATGACGTCCCAGTTCTTTTAGTATCAAAGTTGCTTAGGGAAGCTTAGATACTCTGTTTTTGTTCAGGATCATAAGACCCTTAGAAATATAGAAGTAGTTATTATTAATAATAACAATAATAACAATAGAGGAAGCTTTTTTGCTAACAACCTTCTTCTTAGAAGCAAGCCTATAGGGGGTTTATACAGGTAGGACTCAATGGTTGAATTTCTCAATCTCCTCTTAAATCTTGGATATGTGTTCAAAATTGGAGACACTAGTAACTTTTGTTAGTACATTGTACACTATGTGCTTCTTGTGCAAGAGGTTATAGTAAAGGCTAGTAGTGTTAGGAAAGAACTTCCTAATAGCTTCCTTGATAGTAGCTTTATAGGTAAGGTCTTACTAGGTAGTTGTGTTTTCAATAACAGAGAGGAAAATATTATAGGGGCCAGCTTTTTAGACAGATCAGATATAGTAGGTGGAGGAGGATTTCTTCAGGCAAGAGTCTTATTAACTTCATCTTGAAATATAATATGGTTAAAGTCAGTGATTTCTCCCTTAAGGTTGATTATCTAATGCTCTGCCTTAGCAGGGTAATTGGGGGTAGGAGTAGAGTAGGTGTTAGTGTTCTATAGTGTAGCTAGGGCTATACCTTTTCAGTTCTTCTTAACAACCTCAGCCCAAGAGTGATTATAGGGATTTGCTAGAGCTCTAGTAGCTATAGTTTTAGGTGGTACAAGTGGTAATGATGATGATAATAATAATTTAATTTTTCCCTATTTCAGTATTACATCTTCCTACTAACTAGGGTACATACATCCTTTCTTCAGATAAGAGCTAAGAACATAGGGCAGATTAAAAGAAAAACACAAAACTACAAAGGAAATACTCTACAACCTCCACCTGAGTTTCCTCCTAAGTCCCTCAGTGATGATGCCTCACTTAACAGTTTTTCTTTTTAGTCAGTGAGTCAGTCACTCAGGGCACCTTCCAGGTTTTGTAGGTAATATGATAGGAGACTCATGAAAGATATAGACATAAGTATAGATACAAGAAGCTTTACAAGAGAGTCTTATTGAGTAAACTCAGATATCTCAACTGGCAAGTTAGAACTGCTTATGTTTCTACCTTTATTAAGGAGTCAAGACAAGATAGAGAATGTATTGTATAGAAGCAAAATATATTCTTAAGGCTCAAAGATGGTACAAGACTTGAGATGATAGCTAGAGAGAGAAGTAGAAGAAACAGAACACATCGCTTATCCACTCCCTCTTAAATACCCATTCCTGACCAAGTAGCTACAGAGAAACTTTTACAAAAGAAATGAACCCTATCGAAATATTCTATCAAGATTCCCATATTCTTTCATGATTCACTAGAAGGAGATCAGTTTCATGATTGGAGAATTGAAGAAAAGTTTGGCATGATCATTCAGGACCTTTAGAGACAAAACTCTTTACATCCTGTCCTCTACTGATGTGACCGATCAGCATATCATGATGAGACCAAGGTGACAAGCCTTGTCATTGATTGCATATGTCCAATCTCATGCATGTTGTGTTGTCACTGCCTCACCTTGCTTAGTCAGGGCTCAGTGGTGACAACACTCATCACATGGTTCTGTGGCTCAGAAAATGATCATGGGTTCTGACATACCTTCTAGTTGACCTAGAACAAGTTCTATGCATGTGGTGGTACCTGGGTAGACCACTTGGTAGAGTTATCTGTAACACTATGCCCCCTATAAGGTTCATAGTCCCCATGTACGATGGTCAATAGGTTAGGAGAAGTTTGTCACTAGAGACAGGTAGGAGTGTCACTAGGGTTGGGTGAGAGGATACAAAACTCCAGGCTGCAAGAAGGAGACCTGCTTGGGCCTAAGTATCCTGGTACAGTGATGTATCTGACCCCTAGAGCAGTCATCATCAACCATCATAGAAGAAAGGGTTACTTACTCAGTTCCTTCTCCTTTACTTGCATGGTGGAGCATCCTCTCCTTCAACGGCTTGTGTTTTAGCATTCAGATTGTGTAGGTGATAGTTGACCAGTTCTTCAATAGATTTACTATTTACCAACCAGTTTTCCTCAGGTTCCCACAATCTATCATCATTGGAGTATCCTTCCCACATGACATTTCTGGGTTGGGGGCAGGAGTTCACAGGAAGTTGGCCAACTCTTAGTAAGGTTCCAGTTAAGAGACATGGAACACCAGATGCATTTTCTAGGAGAATGGGAGTTTGAGCTTGTAGGCCCTTTCTCCTACCTGCTTGATAACCTAGAAAGGTCCAGCAAACTTGGAGTCCAACTTGTGTGAAGGCCTAAGGGATGGAAGATTCCCTTGCTTAAGGAGTACCAGCTCACTAGGCTTGACCAGAGGAAACTCCTGGTAATGTTTATCATACCAGGTGACTGATTTGACTTAGGTATCAAGGAGCCTTTGCTGAAGGTTAGACTAGGAGTGTTGAAGTTCCTTGGTGACTTTGAAGAAGGTGACCTGCTGTGTAGCATCCAATGATGGGTGAAACCCAAAGTTTGTGAAGAATAGGGAAGGGCCTATTGAGGAGGACTGAGATTTGTTGTAAACAAACTCAGCCAGTGGTGGGAAAAAGACCCAATCCATTTAGTTGAAGTTGATATATGCCCTTAGGTATGCTTCCAGGATTTGGTTCAACCTTTCCATTTGCCCATTGGTCTGGGGGTGGGCTACTGTTGACTTAGAGAGCTTTACCCCAAGTTTATCCATTACTTCCTTCTAGAAGGAGTCAAACTTGGGGTCCCTATCTGAGACTATATTGGTCAGGAGCCTATAGAATCTCTAGATTTCATAGACAAAGGTGTTGGCCAGAACCTGGGAAGTTACATTTGGTCCTAATGGTATGAAATGGGCCATCTTGCTAAAATGATCTACAATGACCCATATTTGGGTAAAACTATCAGAAGAGGGGAGGTCCATGATAAAGTCTATAGAAATTGATTGCCATACATAGTAGGGAACTTCTAGAGGAATGAGTTTGCCATAAGCCTTGTGTCTCTATGCCCTATTCCTCTGGCAGTAGTCATAGGAGGATACATACTTGGTCACATCCTTCCTAATTGTTAGCCAGTAAAGGTCCCTATTGATAAGCTCGTATGTCTTATCCTGGCTAAGATGGCCAGCCACAGGATAGTTATGCCTGGATTCAAGGACCTGTTTGCAAAGGGAGGAAGAAACATACTAGAGGCCATTGTACTTTAGAAGACCCTAGGATACTGAGTAGTAATTGGTGGGATTCTGAAGACAAGCCTGATATTCTGGATCCTGGGCAGATGCTTTCTTCATATCCTTAACAAAGGTAGGATGCAGGGTAGTCAGTGATCTTTCAATAGCTGAGATATACTAACCTTTTTTTTTAGGAAGAGGAGCCATTGCTCAGGTGCCCCCTCTCTAGGAGTATGGTCCCCATAGCACGATAGGGCATCAGCCTTGGTATTGTGGGTGCCAGGTCAGTAGAAAATGTGAAAGTCAAACTTGCCCAACTTCTCCATCTATCTTACCTACCATTGAGAAAGAACCTTGGTTGTCAAGAAGTACTCAAGGTTCTTATGGTCTATAATGACTGTTACCACATGGGCTGATCCTGAACACCAATGCCTCCATTAGTAATAAAGGTAATTGACTATAGCCAGCATCTCCTTATCATAAATCTCATAGTTACATTCTGGTAGATGCCATCAACACTCCCTTATCTGAGATCATGAAGCCTAAAAACTTTCATGAATTGTCCAAATGCACTTGGAGGGCTTTAGGGCCAATTTATACTCATCCAAGTGGCAGGGAACTTCCTGGACCAGGTGATCATGCTCTTCTTTTGATTCTACATATATGAGTATGTTGTCCTGGTAAATGATGACTCCAAGGTCAAGGAGATCCCAGAATATGGTGTTCATCATTTCCTAAAAGATAGAGGGTGCATTTGAGAATCCAAATGGCATAACCAGATATTCAAATTGTCCATACCTGGTTCTGAATGCTGTTTTCCCCTCATTGCCTTTGGCTATGTGAATAAGGTTATAGCTGTTTTTCAGGTCAGGTTTAGAGAACTGATGAGAAGTGCCAATGCAGTCTCATAGTTCAGTCATCAGGTGTAAGGGATCCTATTTTGAATAATCACCTTGTTGAGGCCACAGTAGTTTAGACAAAGCTAAAGGGATCTATCTGCTTTCTTAATGAAGAGATAGGAGCACCTGTAGGGGATTTGAAGGATAGATCTTGCCTTCTTCTATCATCATAGCAATATATTCCCTCAGGGCCTAGAGCTCCATTTCAGATAGCTTGTACAGAGGGCCCTAGGGAGGAGAATCTCCTTCCTTTAGGTTGATCTTGCAGTCCCATTCTTGATGAGGAGGGAGTGCAGAGGTGAGCTGTTTGGAGAGGACAGTGGGAAAACTCTGTTACAACTTGGATCCTTCAGAGGCAGGAGAGAAGGAGGAAGAGGAAGCCTGTAAGAAAACATTATAGAAATCTCAAACTAGTGCTCTTGTCATGGCAGCATACCAATAATGAACAATGGCTTCATTAATTGGGGTGTCCACCTACCTAACTAATCTACCTCTAACAGCTTAGTTGTTGGTGTAGAAGTCGTCATCACCTAGGAGAGAGAAAGTGGATATCATTTCCACCTTGGGTACTACAAGGTGCTTCTGACACTTCTCTGATAGAAAGGAAACCAACTGTGCCTTGTCATAGTCGACACAGGGCTCATAATCATGAAACTATTTAACCAGAAGATAAATGTCCACATCTAGAGGTGTAGGGCCCACATCAAAGTCAATGAGTTTGTGATGGTTGAGGACCTATATCTGCAGTTTAGGAGTGTAGTACCACTCCTACTTGCAGGAACCATTGTAGGTATATATGTTTACTGGGACTGTTTGCTTGACCTTCAGAACTAGTAAATAGTTGCTAATCATGGCTTCTATGGCACCATTATTAAGCTTTGCAATTGTGGTGATGGCATGAGTTTTGGTTCCTGTAAGACTAAGTTTTCCAGCAAAGAGTAACTAGAACCTTGATATATTTGCCCTGAGCAGGGCCCTCTTTAGCAGATAATACAATAGACATAGTGGATACATTCCCTGATCTCTCCTAGGAAGCTTATGGCCAGAGCCCACTATATGACAACAAAGGCAAGAGTGCTTGGAAAGGGTTTGTAGGGTATGGGAAGGTAAGGAACAATGCTGACAAGGAATGGAAATTTGTTACATGACTAGCATATTTCAGCATTCAGGCCATCCTCAGACAAACAGAAGGAAGTGGTATCAGCAGTCATTGAATACAAGCCTCTATACTGGCAGCCTACCCAGCAAGAACCATGGCTTGGATTTACCATAGAACACCAGTTCCTAAAACAGAAATTCTAAAACTTGAGCAAGCAGCAAACAAACAATTCTCTTAGAAGGAAAAAAAAACAAAACTTAACACAATTCAAAAAAAAAAGGAAAGAAAAAAAATGTTTTTAAGGAATCAATGTATAGAGACAAAGGAGATTGAACAAATTAAATCATGGGGATGTCATCCCCCTTGTTCTATGAATCAGGGAGATCAACTACCTGACTTACTTGCTCCTTTCCCTTGGTCTTCTAAGATGAGTGGGTGCTCTTATCCTCCTCTGATTCTGGAGAAGCCTTCCATTTTGCTACCCTATTAGTGTTTAGTAGGGAAATAGTGCTCTTGCCCTTTGCAAAGCACTCCTCTATCTTGTGTGAGGTGTAGAGACACTTCTGATATGCTAAATTCTTCTTAGCCCATTCCAGTTCCTTGCCTGTAATATAGGGAAGTTCTATTTTCTGACTGCTTGCAGACTTTCCCTTCTGTGTTTGGTTTGGGTTTTGCTGGTTAGGCTACTTAGGTTTTAGGGCAGGTGGCTTGGCTTTCTGGGCCTCTACAATCCCAGCTTCTGCATCTTCTTTAGCCAGTCCTATTTGAATAAGCTTGGATTCCTATTCTTTAGGAGAGAGATCTTAACCTTGAAGGGCTATAGCTTATCTCAGCTCCTTTTCAAAACCCTACTCCACCCAGCTCTAGAAGATGTCTGGGGGGTGGTATACCCTCTAGTTGAAGGTCCTCATCTAGCTGATATGTTCCAGGATCCCCTAGGTTTATTTGGCATTAACCATTTCCCTAAGGGCTACAGGGTTTAACAGGTATAGGATGAAGTGAACCTTCATGGCCTCCTAGAAATCTGACCAGATTCCTGTGCAATGGGACCACTCCTCCTATGATAGTTCCTACCAAGCCTAAGCTTATCCAGTGAAAAAGGTGGATGTGAACTTCACCTTGACCTAATCCTAAGGGAACACTTAGGATTGGAGCTCAAAGTAGGTTTTGCACTGTATAAAGAACTTCTGTATTTCTTCAGGCTTCCTACTAAACTTGAATGGGCCACTGGGCTTAGGTCCCTTAAAATGAGCTGGCAAGGACAGTGGTGGAATAGCACTGGAGTAGTAGGAAGGAACAACTGGGGGTAGAATCAGGAGAACTATAGGTGGTTCAGGAGGTGCTAGCATTTGTCTTGCAAGGACCCTAGATGCTATGGCTTCCATATCCTGCATATTAAGGCCTTGGGTCTATGGAGCTGGGGTAGGTTCTAGAGAGGATCTTCCAGGAATAAATGGTTCAAAGTCCTGAACCTCAGACTGAGCCTGTGATGGTACAGGGCCTCCTAACTGTGTAGGAAGGAAGGATTGTAGGAAGGAAGGATTGTTGGAAGATGTTCATAGGTCTAGAAAGGGAGCTGACAGAGGACGCACTTTCTAGGGGAGGAGTAATTAGAGGACTTGTAGACTACATTATTTAACTGTATTTCTCCTTCCATTCATCTATGTCCTTCTCTACCCTGGTGATTACCTCCTGTAAGGCTTTCATCTCCTCCCTTCTTTTAGCAGATGAGGAGGAAGAAGCCTTACTTTAAGCATTGAGATTTATGACCTCTTCCTAGGCCTTCACTAGCTAAGATTGAAGTAGAGAGGTGCTTACCCTTTGAACTATCAGGCTTTCCTTTAGAGTGCAGGCCAGATCCTCTTGAGCTTGGAGCCTAGATTACAATTTTGCTAGTACTAGTACCTCTTGACCTACTTTAAACATCCTTTAGTTAGCTTCAGCCAATCGGTGCTTGAGTTTAGAAACTTTTCTCTCCAGCAGATTGACCTTATAGCTGTACACAGTGCTTGCCTTAGCTTGCTGGGTCACTGACTCCTTTCTTTCCTTCTGGATCTGCTTAATTACCTGGAGCAGATAGGTGGTGATAGTAGGGGAGAAGGCTACCAACATAGTAGAGAGTTCTCACTTGAGTTCCCTGTAGGTTTTAATCATGGAGTAGAGAATGGTGGCAACATCATTTCTTTACTTTAGAAATATAGCATCAAGATCTTCCCTTGCTGCTTTGAATACTGTTTCACCCAAAAATTCCCTTCCATCAATAATGGCCTTAAGGGTTCAATTGTATTCCTCAAGGATAGCAGTTTGATGGTGGTTTACATACTCCAACTCTTCTGGCCATAAGGTAATCTCATGGGTCACTATGGAGGAAAGGGCAGAGCATGTAGCTTGACCAGGTATAGATGGCCTGGCAAGATTGTTCCCTGTAACCAATGCCAAAGTAGTGGCTGCATCAATCATTTCAATGTCTTAAGAAGCTATCTCAATAAGAATATAGTGTGACAGGAGACTTGTGAAGGATGTAGACATAAGTATAGACATAAGAAGCTTTGTAAGAGGGTCTTACCAAGTAAACTCAGATATCTTAACTAGCAAGTTATAACTGCTTGTGTTTCTACCTTTATTAAGGAGGCAAGATAAGATAGAGAATTATCGTATAGAAGCAAAATATATTCTTAAGGCTTAAAGATAGTACAAGACTTTTGATGATAGCTAGAGAGAGAAGAAGAAGAAACAGAACACATCACTTATCCACTCCCTCTTAAATACCCATTTCTGACCAAGTAGCTACAGAGAAACTTTAATAAAGAAAATAAACCCCATCAAAACATTCCATTAAGATTCCTATATTCTTTCACAATTCTCTAGAAGGAGATCAGTTTCATGATTAGAGAATCAGAGATAGGTTTAGTATGATCATTCAGGACCTTTAGAGAGGAAACTCTTCAAGTCTTGTCCTCCAACAATATGACTGATTGGCATATCATGATGAGATTAAGGTGACAAGCCTTGTCATTGATCATGTATATCCAATCTTGTACATGTCATGTTGTTAATGCCTCACCTCACTTAGTTAGGGCTTAGTGGTAATAACACTCATCATATGGTTCCATAGCTTAGAAGATGATCACAGATTCTGATATACCTTCTAGTTAACCTAGAACAAGTTCTACACATGTCCTAGTACCTGGGTAGACCACTTAGTACAGTTATCTGTAATAGGTGAGAAGTTTTTATAGTCACTTTATGCTCAGGAAACATTAGATCTAGGTAAATTGATCACATTTTGCTATGATAGGTGTGAGCAATTTTCTAGATCAATTCTAGCATTTTATCTAGAAGGGTTTACATGATTTTTCCTTCTAAATCATATTCTAGGCAGCCTATACACTACTCCTAGGACCTCTAAGAATAGGTGGTCAAAGTAATTTAGTGAGTGCTTTGGTGTTAGTTGTCCTATATAGTATAAGATACAATAGAGGATAAGGTCAGTAGTATTATAGGCAATCTCAAACTGTCTATAATAACTACTATCTAATATCTACAGGACATTATTATCATACTGGGTAGATATTTGGCAATATCAAGGGAGAGGGTAGAGTAAGTTAGTAGTGTCATCATATCTTGGTAGAAAGGTGACTTTGAAGGAGAATTAACTCAGTCTATGTACATTGTATTAAGCTTCTATCTGAGGGCCAGATAGTGATAGGTCTTTTTAGTTGTTATTGAAGGAGAAGTGAAGAGAGAGGAAGAGAAGAGGGATAGGCTTTTTATAGGCTCAGGTAGCACCTACAATAGTTCCTGTAGAGAATATAAGGAGGGGGGTAGGGTCTATGAAGAGGTAAGCTTCTTCATAGCTTTAGTAGTTTTAGGGGTCTCTAACCATATCTTTTTTATAGATTCAGTGATAGCTAGCTCTGGTAATGTAGGGGCCATATTGTAGGCTAGAGTAAAGTTGTAAGTAGTAGGCTCCAGTTTGTTAAAGCATTGTTCAGTCAACTGTTGAGCAGCTTAGATTGCAGTGATACACTATTAAATTCTACCAATAGAGTATGTGAGGGTAGGGAGGGTCCTATTAAAGAATTCTAGATGTATTAACATTATAACTATGGATAAGGCTACCTAGGGACTTGTATACCCTACTCTTAAGATATATCACATAGTTCTATACTACTACCACATAATAATAGAATAAAGGAAATAGATTTCATAACCTATATACTAATACAAATTAACCTAATAAAGAAAAACAAAATTAGACTTTAATAGTAACCTAGTAAAGGTAAATACTACATAAGTAAGGCAAAAATCTAGGTAATACAATTGCTATAATATGTATAGCCTTCTAGACAATATATAGAATAGTAAATAATTTAGCTACATTGAGCTTCCTATAACCAATATAGTACACCAAACATTCTCAGGGGAAGATAGGGCATAATACCCTATAACTAAGTAGTTTGAAGAAAAGTAAGTATGGTTAGGTAAATAGTCTCAGTTTGATTATAAAGTAGGAAAGAAAATATTAACCATGTAATACAAGAGCTTTTACAAATAGCAAACATTTAGGTAGGAATATAAGGACAGATAGAGAATCTAGATCATGTAAGTATTTGAGTTTAATATTTAAATATAGTTAGCAGGAGTGATATAGCTATTCTAGTAGTTATTCTTAGCATTATTAATAATATAAAAAAAATAATTTCAGGCTTCCTTAACTAAAGAGCAATTAGTATTGCTATTCTATATACTAGTATAGAATAATATAATATACATTGCAAAGAGCCAATAAATCTTCTGACTACAAATGCTAACTCCATTTCATCACTTTCTACTTAGGGATAGAGTTGATCAGGATAGTACGTAGGTAATTCTGGCTATTGTAAATTTAGGTATGCAGATCTTCTAGGGTGCAAAGGGGCTTGAGAAATAGAATATCCTATTTAACAGTGACCTCTTCAAAAACCAAAGAAGACTACTTAGGACTTGATATAAGAGCATTAGATAGAGGGACACTAAAGTGAATAGAGACTAGAAAATGCTCTGAAAATTCAAGAAGCAAAATATTCCATCAGTAACATATCCTAAATTTAGCAATAGAAAGGCATCTAGTATTCTAGGTTCTAGTCATCAAGCATCGTATTAGCATATACATTTAGGAGGACATCTTATTTCTTTTGATCAGATTTTTAGTTTTGCACCTAAGGATTTGACTGCATGAGATGTCTTGTAGCCTAACCCTTAGCACAAATAATAAACCAGAAGGAGTTTAACCAAAAAAAAAAAAAAAAAAAAAAAAATCTGTAATATGTTATAGTTCTCTTTCTTCTCTATGCAATATCTTGTATTCTTCTATGCCAAAGTTAATAGAATTAAAAAAACTCGTCGCGAAGAGGCTGGCCGAGCACAGCTAGTATATATATAGGACATTATGTTCCTTCGGTCACTATTGTACGGACAGGGCGTGCACATTCAATTAAGAACAGAGACATATCGCATACATAGGAGCGATACTCGCTAAGCGCCGTCAGGGTAACCTTTATACGGCACTAGTATATATATATTAGAATTAACTTTTTCCCTTTTTTTTTTATTAAAAAAAAAAAAAAAAAAAAAA
>JABYPW010002085.1:0-12456 GCA_016880775.1 Phymatotrichopsis omnivora | reverse complement strand
CCCCCGCCCTTTTTTTTTTTTTTTTTTTTTTTTTTTTTTTTTGTCTAGCCTATCAGGTTGAAAAGACTCACATTTCTGTCATTCGCCGAGGTATCTATCCTGGCTAGCTGGTAAAAAAATCAAAAAAAAAAAAAATCGAACGGTGCCGTATTTAGCAAAAACTTCCCTTCCTTTTTCCTTGGACACCTGGCTATAATGGCAAAGGTTCGTTCGCAGCGTTTCACGCACTGTTCTTTTTAGGCAACGCTCGTGAAGCTGGAGAATAGGCAACTAAGATCGGCCTACAAACTACCGGGTTTATAATTTCCAAGACTAGCGATCTGCAGTGCAAAGCAGCACAAACAATTTTGCAAGTTCTTGGCCCATAACTTCTATATTATTGCTAAGTTCTGTCTCGCCTGGCAGGACAAACGTTGGATTTCTGACCTGGTAGATTTTGATTTGTGAAATTTCAGTCGTCACCTTAATTTTCCTCGACACAAAAAGATGCCTTCGACTCCATCAGACTAGGGCGAGAGCTTACCCTTATTTCGGCCCCAAAGTTTGCATGACCGGACGGAGGGTGCTTGTCGTAGTCAATCCTAAAACTTCAATAGCAGAAACATATGCATCTCTTAAGCTTTCCTGTGCAAAAACAAGCCAATTGAGATGTCGATCCATGAAGGAACATATCCAATTTGCATTAATGATTTAGTTTACAGTACAAATTCTAGATTAGACACGTAGGCTAGTTGTACCGACATCGGCCGCTTGAAAAAGGATTGCCGGAGCGGAGGAAGGAGAGAAGAGTAAGTCCTACAAAAGACGGCCATCCTAATATCCTCCACAAATGTGTAAATATTCACTCTCTTGGTAGTATTCTAGAATTCCAATACCATTTCCGATGTGGCATAAGTTGAATTCAAAGGGCGTTCGAAAAGGCCCCGAAGACGCCGTTTTTTGGCTACGCATTTTGAGGAGTAACTCAAACGTTTCCCCGCATAACTCGTTTCTGCATAAAAATACATCATTTTGTGTGTCGTCGTGGGGCCAAAACTATCGTATAAGTGGTGCTGTGGAGAAGATTAAGGTAAGGAAAGATCCTGAACCCAAAAATTGGTGCCGAATGGACTAACTACTTATCTACTTGTGTCCGGCGAAAAGAACCTGAATATCGATCCCGTAAGGCAAGGGTCAAAACCGAATCAGATTATTTGCTTGACCTCCAAACAAATAATCTTATTCGATCTTGACCCTTGTCTGACGGGATTGATTTCAGGTTCTTTTTGCCGGACACAAGTAACTTCAACCTTATCTCAGTCCCGAAAATGAGAACCGAAAATTATTGATTTTGAGCGTTGTCAGAGTAAAACCGAAAAATGAACAAAACCAATCTTCGGTGCTTTCTTAAATCTGACAGCAGCTACTTGAAAAACTTTCAACTGATTGGAGATCGGTTAAGTATAGTCATATCTCAAACCCCCTCTAATCCTTTCTCTCCTTGTTCTGTGCTGGGGGCACATCTTTTAGCTTCCTAGCAGCTGGTGACATGAGGAATACCGGTAGCCTGAAGCCTTCTGAAGTACTCAAATCCCTTGCTAAAGTTGAGCCTTACGGCACGGGTTTCTGGAGAAATAACGGCACCCCATAATCCCGCTATAGGGCGTGGGGCACCAGCAATATGTCCTAGGAATGTTTGCTAATCCAAAAGAAAAATATTCGTGTCCTAGGATAGCATATTGCTAGGAGAGTGATCTGCTATGAACACCTGCGTTACTTATTACGCACGTTATTGGAAGCATTTGCTTACACGAAGCATTACGTCCGCAGAGGCCATCGGAATTTCTGTGCAAATGGCTTGCAATAGGTACCATCACTTTTCACAGGTCTAAGACATACCAAAACTGCAGTAATGTCTTACTTACACGAGAAAAAAGCACATATCCTAGCGACACGTTTACTCTTGCGAAAGAACATGTCCAGAACCGAAAATCCTACCGCATCAACGTTCGTTCTTCGTAAGAACTTTCAGTATGTAATAATCTACAGGCTGTCCAGGGAGAGACGGAAAGGATGGAAAAGGATACTAGGATGTCCAAGATTTCGATGCTATTAAGATCAAGTGAGGGGAGGAGAATTATAGCAGAGCAGGGTTGAGAGGAACCTTCAGATACTACGGAAGAGGTGAAGAGGACGAGAAAGTTGAGAAGGAACCGGAGATGGAGGGACAGTTATATGGAGGTAACCGCAAGTACCTACTAGTTCAGATATGTTACTGCGATAGTGGAGATGAGAGTAGCCAGAGCAAACTCTAAGCCGGATAACTTGAGTCCGTAACCGGCCCAGTTCGTATTGTCATATATATATATATATATACGGGTTGTATATGTACATGTACGTAAAGCGCTTTAAGGAATACAACAATAACAACAAACAACCAATTCCGGATTGATCCGTGAGTACATTTTCAGCAAACTCCATGCCACGCCCCACAATGGCCACAACCCGACGAAAAACAAACACCTCCCAAGCGAGCATGAACTCAATCTCCCTGGGCACGGATGATCATGATATTTGGATCCCCGAAAATAACCTCCGAGTTGGTAACTATTTATGCCGAAAAAATGTATAACACGGTTGTGGACCCAACAACAAATTTCCATGTTCAAAATCTAGTGTATAACTGACCGAGAATGTACGGTAGTTGTTTTCCGGAGGTCCCTGTTTTGCTGATTACACTGGCCAAAGGCGTTATCCCGACATCAAAAAACACAAATTTGCAACATTTCCGAAACAATCTCGTACCGTATGGTTTCGAAATATTTCTCCAGTCACTCGGTGCAAAATTTTTGAATATGAACTCGAATAGTCACCTCGTCGCGACCACAAATGGATAATGAACTCAACTTATCTCATCATAATGATTACGCTTTCGATTCTGGACGGGATGTGTTACTCGAGCTTGTCCCATATTTATGAAAAATGATTCTGGAAGATTCCAACTGCCCTTTAGGTCATAAGTTCATTAAAGAAACTCAATTTGCATTTTATTAACATATGAAGTGGAAATACGTGGATGCCACATCAACGGCTGTAAGCTCATTAGCTTACATTCCAATTGTATGGCAAAATGAGCTTCAGATAATATTACAGAGATTTAATCAAAGGTTTCGGGAGCTCAGCTCATAAGGCCGGTGTGGAGTTGTGGCTGCAAAATCATCTTGGAGATTCAAAGTACTTCCGACTAAAAATAGTGATCATAGGGACTAGTTGAAGCAGCGGCAACTCAGCAGCAAGTACTTTTCTTGTATTCCATGTTTGTGTATATCAGCGTTCACTATTCATTCATGTAGGATAGCTTTATAAAACGGATGAAATTGGCATACAACACATAAAAGAGCAAAACTCATACATGGAGAAAGTTCCCCCGGGGGTGAGACCGAGGAGAGCAATGATACTCTGGGAAGCGAAAACTTGTTGACATCACGACGCCACAGCTAGAGTCTATCGTTATTGACAGAAATCCTCAAATTAATCGGCGCAGAGGAAGTTGTCAATTTGGCGAATACGTCTTCCTCGAGATCTGATGAAAGCTGGCCGTGTTAAGCCAAGGGTTTCCCTATCATGTAAGTAAAAAGGGCATATTCAGCCACGGCCGACAGCAGATCTACGTGCACTCTAACTGCAGGTACCACAGAAATTAGAATACAACATACGTGCTTATTAGAACCTACCTTACCAATAGGAACATTTGCTTTTAGGTTTCGATCTGCCCAATAGGCCATCTCTATCTGCTACTCGCTCATCAGTTTGCGTTCGCAGCCTCCGGTTGTTCAATTCACGGCGGCCAAGAGTCAAGACTGGAGATGAAGGCCATTGACATGAGTATATATATATATATTTCTTTTAGTAGTATGTTACCCATTGTTCAGCTCAGAATTGCAGTCAGAATTCACAGAAATTCAGCACTAATTACATTTTCCCTTATATACTCTCGTTCCTCCAGGCGCTCCCAACACACCAAACCGTTCGATTCCATGCAATTCATTACTTATGGCCACGTGCTTTTTTATATTATTTGATTATTTATTATTTGTTTTGTTTGGATTTTTTCGGTAACATCATGCGGATATATGGCTAACAAGTTGGATAGAGTAAGTTTTTACCATTGCGAGGGTAACCAAAAAGAAGAATTCTGAATTTAGAGAATCACCTCTCTTGCTCCGAACCACTTATTTCTAATATATTTAGGTAGTACAAAATAACAAAACTTAACCTTTTCCTTCACATACACCTCCGTGAATAAAGTTCTGTTCTTATATTCGAATTTCTGCGGTATTTGAACTCACCAACGGCTCTCCGAAAGAACTAGAGATTAGTGGCACCCTGCTCAATATCCAGATTGCTAGGATCGATATCGGATTTTCCCAGCCTTCGTGTCCTATGACAATGTGGGGACGAATATCCGATTATAGCTTGCTTCAAGGGGCCTAGGATGGCAGTGGAAGTTAGAACACTTGAACGGACCCCTTGACGGCAGTTCAACATACGATACCAAGGATTGGGAATTTTGGATTACTATTTCATGTCGGCAGCGCGCTTACAGCGGAAATGCTACGATGATCCTGTATCGACACGGTAACAATACGACACAAAAATCCTGGGATTGAACTATCGCTGCGAGTCATCAAGTTCACGGCAGACACCGATATCCTTTGAAACCCATTACATGTACATACTCGCACTTAAGTACCGGACCCAAACTTAGGCCTAATTTGCGGTATCCACTAATCACACCTTGGTACTTTCCCCCTTCGAGCGTTACAACGTTAATCGCTTATTATCGCTGATAGCACGAAGGTACGATCCAATCCATAGACGTGGTCTCGCATCATTCTAATACCATCGGTACCAAATACCTTCATATCTCTGGCTGCGGTCGGTACGTGTTTGTATAATCCGCAAATACCCCCCCAAAAAAAATGGCGCAAATAGAGATAAATATCTATTAGCAACAGAATCAACCGCCTACAATGAATTTTCATTGTATTTTTATCGGTTTTTTTGCTTACATGTGTGCCATTTTAAAATTTCCCCTTGCTTTTTCTCTGTGTTTTGAAACAAATAGCAAGAGACAGTATTAAGTTAATAGCTAGAAATATCATGACGGCAGGAAATTAATAGAAACTTAGTCGTATAACAACTTCTAGGCAGTTCATAACACAAGGAGGATTTTGGGAGTTCTTGAGAATTAGTCTACTGTTCTCTGTTCCCAACGTTCCAAAAAAAGAAAAAAAAGAAATGAAGTTTCAGTTCAGGACCAACTGTCAGCGAATTAAAGTATATAGTCACCCAAAGGCAAGCTGACGGCCACCGCATGATAACAGGTTTTTATTACAATTGTATTACTTTAAGCTTCACGCCACTAATAGAGCTACCATGAGCCGAGGCCCCAAATTTTGGGTGTAGAATTCTTGCTCAACCTACGATAGTCTTCTTTGGCAGAATTGAAATTTGAAAACCTTCAATCCTTGAAAACACAGTGAAATGAGAAAGGAACTCCTTCTAAATCAATTCTCTATTAATTCTTATAACCCGCTTCCTGTGAATACAGAAGCTAGTAAGGTTAGAGTTCGCTGCGGGAAGGCAAAGTGGCACAGAACATGCTGTGTAAGAATTCGTTTGCCCTTGTCCCAATGCCCACCGATTCCGGAGAAATGGTCTTAGAGCATTGGAGCCCAAGCCTCAAGGGGAATCCCCATCGCCGAGCCAAAGAACTTTATGTTCTCGACAATATTATGGACTAGTTGGGTAACTACTTTAGAGCTACTTTGCAACACAAATTGCTATTCAGGGATATAATCCAATGACAGTTTCTCCATGATTTGTAAATATTTCAATGCATGGTAGCCTCGGGAGAATGGGTGGGCTGAGCTATGTCAACAATAATGTCCAGGAAATATGGACTTTCGATAATTTTTTTTCTTTTGGAAAGACTATCCAAAGGATATATATGTACATTTAAGCCTATTGTTTGGATTGCAGCTGCACCATTAAAAAAAAAATGAAGGGTGGTATATTTGGAATCTGTATGCAAACGAAAGCCTGAAAAAACCCACACAAATATCCAGTTTACAACGGTTGTATCCCTTTGAGACAGGTATCTATATTTATTCATACTTTTTTTTTGAGGGGTATATATTAATTATTTCGACACCAATTTTTTTGGTACGGGAAGAATGAGGGGCGGACGGCATGCAGACACAGTGCTTGCCAGAGCCTCGTCAACCGTAGCCCAGACAACACGCCAGCTTTAATGTTTCCTTGAGCATAGCGTATGCCACTGATCAATATAAATTTTTATGTGCTGAGCGGAGTAGAAATTGAAGCATTCCGTGTTGCTTCGCCTGATTAGAACTTGAAATCCAGAAGTACATTACGCATGTGCGAGTTGAAACAAATTAATGCCGCCAGAATTCAGATGTTCATCTCCCTGAGTAGTAGCTCTGACTTGAATCAAATGCTTCTACCATAATGGTAACATGTTTAGGCATCGCATAGCAATTCCTAACGCTGCGCTAGTGTCCTGTACATGTACATGTACATGTACATGTACATTGCATAAGCTGTGCATATAGCACTCTAAAGGAATGCAACGACAATCCCAAGCATTGAATATTATCTTAATATATATATCAATCCTATCATTAGGATTATTAATATAGTCCAATTTTTGTCCTATAAATTACAGATATAAAATCACTGTAAATGGGACTTTGCACAGTAGACAAAGGTATCGAACGAATAACCAGTATTCCCAACCGTCTAGTCCGTCCATTTTTGACCCGTGGACTGGACATCCTAAGGTCTATCGTCCGTCCTGTCCTTGGAATATTTTCCCCTAGGGCTTTAGGAGCAAGGATCATGGACTGTAGTCCCCCTCCCGGGCCCCACAACAGTAGGGTTAGGGTTCTAGTGCGAGGAAGTGTACAAGGTGGGAGGGAGCCTTCGATGAGAGTAAATAGAAATGAAATGTAGCGAAATGATGCAAGGGGGTAATGCTTTAGCGTGGCTCATCCAAGGTAACAGTGACTACCCACTAGTAGAAAATAGATATCTTCTGTCGGAGCTGGCTGATATTGTACCTGCCTGCTAGATGTAGTTAGGTGCCGCACCATGTATTACGTTCATAGGGCCCCGCGGGTGCCCTACTGCCCTGCAGTCAGGAAGAATTAAGCCCTGTACGGACTATAGCACACAGTCCGTCCGATCTCCATCATTCTATAGTGGCCGTGCAGGGTGCCCTGCAGGGTGCCCTGCCAGGCCCCAGACCATTGCGAACAATGCGAATAACCTATGAACCAATTTTTACAGGAAGAACTCTTCTTAAAAATTAAAAGATATGTAGTTGTACTATTGTAGTTATTTTACCTCACAAGGTTATGGAAATTTTAAAACTATTTCACAGGGTGTGGAAGTAGTTCATAAGGTTCAAGAGTTATCTTTACCTTATATATTATGTGAGGAGCAATAATACTGTATTAAAAGTTAAATAGCATTTCTAGACTTCTTTGATATATAGAGTTAGAGAATATATGAATATGTAAACCTGTATACTTAAGTAAAAATAAGAAATTATGTAGATTGAGGGATAGAAATAAATTAACAATGAGTTGGTTATCTATTTTTTTTTTTTTCTTATGATAATCCTTTTTATTTTAATTTTCATAATAAATTAATTTTTTTCAAAATTTGAATATATAAGATAGTTTAACTATCTATATATAGTGATTCTTTGCAAGCAAAAGTACAGCTATGAATTTTTTATATCAAATTGAAAGTTCTTTAATTTGCTAAAGATTCTTTATTTTATTAAAGCTGAAAAAAACTAGGGAGGATAATCAGGTATTATAACATTAAGTTAGTCTACTACTATCTTGCTAGTTTTTAATATAATACCATATGATATTCTCTTTATCTGTAATATATATCGATTTCATTCAAGTAAAGTATATAGAGCTTTAAAATAAAAGTAATTTATAGTAATATATTTTATAGTTAACTATATACATATGTAAGAGCTATACTCCTATATCTCTAATATCAATGAGTAGCCCTCCCTTGACTATAAATAGTGATTATAGTAAGTACAAATTATATCATTTTGATTTTTAACTCTGTATTTTACACTCTAGTACCTATAAAATCTAACTAAAAAAAAGACAAACTTGAAAACATTAATAGAAATTAAATTGTATAAAATAAGGCAATTAAAAATGCTAGTTGGTAAGTCCTTTCTTAAATATACACACTTAGTACAGAAGAAAAACTTTAACAGCAGTCAATAAGAGGTTTAATAGTGGTAACTAATAGTTTTCAAGTTTAGCAAGGATAATAAAATAGAAGTAATAACTTTATAGGCAAAGAGCTTACTTACCTTACTAGTAGCTTCTAGCATTTCCCTTTATCACATAGGCTTCCTCTGAGGTATCAATATTATAATGTTAACCTCAATAGTTGATGGTAGAGCTATTCTGGATCGATTGAAATTATCATATATTGTAGGGACAAATAGGAATATAAGCAAGGAGAACATAAATGTGAAGAGAAGTGCATATAACTTATAATAATTACTTGGTAATTAGTTTTAGTGCTAGAAATTCCATATCAAGGTCACCTTTTCCTCATCTTATTTTCTACTCCTTAAAGTCTTCAATTTAATCATTTTTCCCCTAACATTAAAATGGTGAAAAAGATAATGGTTAAAGAACAGTTTTGTCCATTCTAAAACAGTTTCAAAAGCTACATTCAGATTTAAACAACTTTAAAAATAAGATTCATTCATTTTGCCAGTGATTTTGTTATGAGAGGAGAATGTCCAGGAGAGGGGGTGATCACATTATGTCTAACAGATGTTTTCCAAATGATTTGTTGCACAACTTAGACCTCCACTAATTAGATAAAATATAGTAAAATTGTATGGAAACGGTCTGAAAACAAGGGAAATGATTTTCCTACTTAAGGCTAACTTAAGAATATTTTTCTCGAACCTTCCCCCTCTCTCTCATAACACTACCTGTGTGCTTGCGCCATCATCAGATATCACTCGTTCAGTTATGGTTCCTGCATCCAGGAAACGCAACACTATCTCGTGCTTAAGCTCGCTTGTTGCAGACACTTGAGAATTTGATACAGGATCCGTTAACACTCACTACGAGCTAGGCCATTTGCTGCACGGCTGGTGCATAAACGTGTATTAGTCATACTTATCTGGCGGGAACCAGGCACGAGCAGCGCTAAGGCAAGGATCTCTCTGCACGAAGAGTGGTCAATCCACCGCTGGGAACGCACAAAAGCAGAATTGTTTCAAAGGAATATATAAACACGAAACAGTTCAAGGGATAGTGCGTGCCAAGTTTCGCTTATCGGAGGCTGCACGCGATAGCCTATAGGGCTGCATGGCTTGGCGACTCGGCAAGTCACCCGAGCTGTGCGACACTTCCTTTATTATTCCTCTTTGACCCTTTGACCCTCCACCACCCACTCTCTCTCCCTTTCAACGACTCTCCGGCCAGTTCCTCACCACAATCCTGGCTGCCTGGCGCACAGGATCACTCTTTCTTTTTCGCAATCTCGTTTCTCGTACCCGGAACGAGCTACTTATGTCCGAAGCTCCGTTGTAGCGCATTTGCATATCTCGGCCCTTCTGAAGAGCATCGCTGCTGCCAACTTCGTAGCTATTGCGCACGCATCCTGGGAGTCCTCATCCCTTTATTTCGGTGGGTCCGGACTTTACGGCATTCCTTCTGCAGCTGGCGAGGGAATGCTTCGTTCTTTCCACTGGTAGCTTACTCGATTTCCCGATAGATCTAACACCTCGTTCTTTGTATCTGGTTCGAGGTTGCAAGCCTAGGAATTGGACTTGCAACCCGTCATCAACCGATACTTGAACTTGCGACTCTCCCCTGCTGAATTTCTTTTGAATCTTCTTCTACGATTTGTACAAGCGCACTTCGCCACTTCGCTGCGATCGATTTATTCTATCGAATCCCAACTCGTCATACCCTGCTACCGTTGTAAGTGATGCATGTGCGCCTCTTGAAAGACAATTTTTCCCCACACTCGCTATCCATTTGCCATCACTCTCAACCCAACAGTGCCTAACAGTCCTAGCAGAAACCTCTCAACATATATTTCCAATTGCAACTTTATCTACCCCATGGCATACATAAAGCCTGAGGATTGGGCCAGATTCTATGAGAAAAAGGCTCGCCTCCGTAAGCTGGAGATGCGTGGAATCCTTGGTCGTCTACCAGACCTGATTCTTCAAGATATTCTGTTCCAGGCGGCATTTTCCCCAGAGAACCCGCACGGGTGGCTGGACACCCAATGGCTCGCAAGAGCACGTCAAGTCTGCCGGTCGTTCAATGATGCGGCAGTTATTTCCCTTTACAATAACCCTCCGACCGTTCCTGCAAAGAAAATGCACAAGCTACTGAAAGTGTTGAAAGAGGTTCCAGAGAGGAGAGCGCTTGTTAGAAATGTCGTCTTTGAAGTCAGCCCGCTGTTGACAAAAAAGGAACCTGGCTACGGGCCTTTCGATCTGCATTTGTTCCTTACGCTCGCTCGAGAGATTAGGAGCCTACAATTCACCTCCTCGGTAATGGAGATGCCGCCGTTCGCAGCCAATAATGAAATCCGATTCAAATATTCTAATGAGCTCTTCTACACCCTTGAGGATTTGAATTCGAGTAAGTCAACAGGCCAAGAAAAGGAAAATGACTATAAGAAGAACGAGAAGAGGCAGTTAACCAGGCTGCGGGAGTGGAAATGGTGTGGAAAATTCGCTAAATGCATCACACCAGCCAATGTTATTGAAGTTCACGGCTGGAAGTCTTTTGAGTGGCTTACTTCTCTCTGCTTCAGCCACGTCAACGGAGAGTATTGGCCCCATGACGATGGCACCAACATCGAGGAGACCGAAGACCACGCCTACGCTGTTGCGTGTAGCAAACTTAAGTATCTTACGCACATCGAATTTCTTTGCTCTTCTCTTGCGAACACCAACTTCTTCACCTGCTTCATCGCCGTCATGAAGAACAAGCTTATTGGCTTGAAGTTTACAAATTGTCCCGAACTCAAATCCCCCACACTCGAGGAACTACTTGAGTCCCCATTGTGTTCGGCGTTGAAGAGCTTGGAGGTCCTACATTGTCAAGCTTGCGCACTGTCTTTCCTTGGATCACTGGAATATACCCCGGCACTAGAAATTCTCCATTTTGACGGCTTGTATTATAGTTCCCTCAACCGCCTCCACAGTTCCGCGCCGATATATAGTTCGCTTTTTCCCCGCAACACCGCACTAGCCAATCTCAACGACCTGAGTAATTCGACAAATTCTTACGCAATTAAGTGTTTCTGGCCGGATACACTTAGATCGATCTCTCTGATGAATCTAAGACAGTGGGATTGGGGCGAGTGTGAGCTCTTTCTTACGTCTCTGGTGGATGCTAGACCGAGAATGAAGTTTCTGCAGGAGCTTAAATTGCATTGCATTGTTGGAGATATTGGATGGAGGGAACGGGCCGAGTTTAGAGATACATGGTGGCCGAGAATTATGGAGGAGTTTACTCACCCGGAAGATTACCATGCAGTTATCGTCAATAATGTCCCACATGACCTGCCTTCGGAAAGTTATTCGAGAAGGAAAAACGCTCGGAAACGTGGCCGCAGCTCGACTTTTGATATCGATAATGACACTCGCATTGATACCGCCACCGTGCCCCCTGAAAAAAAGTTCAGAAGGAGTCTGAGGTTGCAGAAGAAGGTCAACTATCGAGAGACATCAGAGCCCCCCAAACCAGGGGAATGGCAGCAACGAGTGGAGGTTTTGACCGCGCAAAAAGAGGAACGTAAGGGGAAAGGAAGGTGTAGGATGGGGAAGGTTAGTATAAAGTTCGATAATCAGAGGCCTGCGGAGAGACAGCTGGATGAGAGTGATTTTATGGACGATGATGATTACAAGGAGGTGAGGAGGGAGAGAAGATGGGAACCGAATAGTGCGAGAGCTGTCACGAAGAGGAAGACGAGGCGTTAAGGAATTTTGCAGGAAAGGGGGTAGTGGGACGGCGGCGGGTAAAATTTACACATTTCAAGAGGAGGATTGCGTGTCGCTGATGTGGAAGAAGGCATATTTATGTTGAGACGCGTGATCATGTTGTACAGTCATGTTATGCAATCATGTGCAGAACAAGAAGTGGTTGTACGGGCATTATGATCTGGGAGGTTATCTTGTCTTTTGTTTTTCTTTAGTTTCTTTTTATTTTTCTTCTATTTCTTTTCTTTTCCTCTTTCTTTTTCTCTTTATTTTTTAATTTTTTAATTTTTTCCTTTTCTATTTTCCATTTTCTTTCTTTCTTTCTTTCTTTTTTTTTTTTTTTTTTTTTTTTTTTTTTTTTTTTTTTTTTTTTTTTTTTT
>JABYPW010002084.1:0-12458 GCA_016880775.1 Phymatotrichopsis omnivora | reverse complement strand
AGAAGAGTAGATTATAATATCCTAATGAAAATACTGGAGGAGCACAACACTCTGAAGTACCTCATTGCATGGGTCAGATTCTTCATAAGTAGAAGGGAGCTAGCATTGATAGATAGGGGCGCCACCTTTAAGTTTTTCAAAGTTTACACCAGAGTCCCTCAGGGCTCACAAGTCTCCCCCCTTCTCTTTTACATATACATAGAAATCCTAACAGAAGATAGCATAGTAAAAGTGCATACTTTTTTTTATGTCGATGACCTGTGTATCTTAGCAGCTAAGGAAAGTTATGAGAAAAATAAGTAGCTCCTGGAAAGGTTCTGCAAAGAAAAACTAAAACTAGTGCTAAATAGAAGGAAACTATCACTATGGAAGGGTAAAACAGAACTCTAACACCTGCAAATAGGAAGTCAAGAAGGTCCATTAATTAAAGTCCTAGGAATAGAAGTGTTCTACTCTCATAAGCTATACTACCCATGGGTTATTATAGACACTGTGGAAGGATACATACCTACAGTATACCCAGAACAGAGTAGGAGTAGTAGTAAACATGCACAGTAGGCTACAGCGACTCTCTATAGGAGTAAAAGGACTTAACCCTTCTATGGTACTCAAGCTCGATTGTGCAGTAATAGTGCCATCCCTAGTATATAGAGCCAACACCTTCTACCCATACAAAGTCACCAAAGGGACTATGAGAACACTAGATAAGGTCCTTACAGTAGGAGCAAAATAGGCCTGCAGAATGCACAGATCAGTGGAAGGAAAAAAATGTCTAATAGAAGTAAAACTCCCACTAGTGGAGCTATAAATTGCAAGGTACTAAGCAAACTATAGAGTGTGGATACTCACCATAGACCAAACCCACCCAAACTACAAAAGACTACCTAATATGCCAGGAAGAAACCAAGAATAATTGACTCCTATTCACACCCTATGATGGAGGCTAGAAACTTTTACCTAGCTAATATCATGATGACTCTAACTAGACTTACTTATAGGCACCATCTATGAAAGCATCGGTGGCCAGACCCTATCAAAATACAAACTCCCCCTAATAGTCTACCTATGGCCTATCTTTGCAGTAGGAAGACTAAAGGTAGTAAAGTTTCTTGAAAAAGAAAAGGCCATAGGGACATGGCCTAGAACATTCCCCCAATCAACCCTAGGAATCTTTGCCGACACATTAAAACTTAGCAATGACCACTAGGTAGGAATGGCAGTGGTACTATAGAATAATAGCAGAGAATTTAGAAAAATAGCAAAAGCACCCTATTCAAAGGTCTAAGTTTTCAATGGCAAACTAGAAGGAATACAGCTAGCCTTCAAACTAGTACAATAATAGACCAAATAGATACCTACGATAACTGAAGTAAAAATATTCTCTGACTCCCAAGCAGTCATTACTGTAGTATCTAGCCTACTACCTGCTCCCACCTAATAGATAGCAAAGGAAATATTCTAGCTAAATTAAAAACTTTAAAAAAAGAACATCCCCGGCAGCATCGAATAGTACCCTAGGCACAGAGGCATAGAAGGCAACAAATGAGTAGATCAGCTTACCAAATCCCAGTCTGAAAAGAAGTAAACCAAATAAGTAAAAAGTGGTAAGACTGAGCAAGTGATCATCCAATCAATGATTCAAAGGGATACCAAGGAATGACTATGCAAAAAGTTTGAAGAGTATGCCAGAAAAATACTGGAAAATAAAATCAACCCATATAGTATGATAAACAAATACTAGGCTGTAAAAGCTTTCCAGTTCCAAACATACCACTACTACATCCCTAACCTACTCTAATTCAATTGTAAAAGTAACTTCTACCTCCACAGAGAGCCCCAGTCCCCTGGGCACTATCTTATGGAGTGCCACACAATAAACAAGCTCAGGAAAATGTACCAAGTGATAGATCTCAACTACCTTCTCTATAAGGATATCAGGCTCTAGAAAAAACTCATGGATAAAGGAATTAGAGAGCCCCCCAATAAATCAAAGATAGCCCCCCCCCCTCTCCAATTGTGATAATAGAAAGAGAAGGACCTAGGCATATGGAAATGAAGTAGGAAAGGATTTTGCAGTACAGAAGCAGTGGATTTCTCTTGTCCCTTTGATTTTTTGCTTATTCTTTTTCTTCTTTCACCTTTTTTCTTTTTTCATCTTTCCCTTTGTTTCTTTGTAGAAAAAGAAGCTTCTTTGTATAGGTGCAAGTAGGTGATGGAAAAAAATGCTCTTTTTAGGTAGGATAGGCCATCTTTTCTCCTTCTATTATGTCTCTGCTTTTGATTAAGTATAAACACCCTACTAGAAGAGGAAAAGATGTAAAACTATATTATAGGGAAATTAAATACCTCATCTTTCCTCAATTCAAAAGTGACTAAAGGAAGATTGAAGCATTTTCTTTCCTTGAGAGATGGGGATAGCATAGTGGTATAGCTGTCCTAGTATTACTGAGCAGTAATATACAATGTTGTGGGTTCGAATCCTGCTCGCCTTATTCCATAGTATGAATTCCTACTTAGTCATAGGTTTTCTAGTATAACCAAGTTTTCCCTAACTAGGTATAGTTGCCTAATTACTAGTTTAGTCCCTGTAAGTGAATGTGACCAATAACCTCAATAGCTATATGAATGGTTACCCTGATGGCACTTAATTGAGTTTATGAATTTGCTCCTGTGTAATGTGACTATATTATATGCTCTTAGTTGAGTAGTATGCCCTATCTATATATAGTATACTAAGGGAGGATCTAGTCCTCTTCTTTCCTTGAAGGCAAGGATGGCATAGTGGTATATCTGTCCTAGTATTGTTGTGCAGTAATATGTAATATTATGGGTTCAAATCCCACTTACCTTATTCTATACTACCAATTTCTAGTTGCTCACAGGTTTTAAAGTGTAAGCCAGTTTTCCCTAACCATATAAGGTTGCCTAATCACTGGTTCAGTCCTTGTAAGCGAATGTGAATGACGATGTCAATGGCTGTATAAAGGGTTACCCTGATAGTACTTATCAGGTTTACTCCTATATATGTAGCTATGTCCAGGTAATTAGGTTTGTATGAACATCCCACCCATATAATAGTGACTGAGGGAAGAGCCAAGCATCTTCTTTCATTGAGCTATATGAAGGAAAACCCTAACAGCAGTAATGTGATGGATCACCCTATATAGATCATATATGACTTGGTAAAGATACCTCAGGCATACTTCGCAGACGTTACTAAGTGAATTCAGATATCTTAGCTAAACAAAAGCTCTACTAGAAGATATCTTTCCTACGATGATCGGGTGGACTTCAGAAGAGGAAGATAAAAAGACAAGTATATTCTTTAAGGCTCAAAGATAACTCTTTAGGCTTTCACAATGGTGATCATAGAGAAGACAGGAAGCTAAGTGCTAAAGAAGGAAGGAAGGAAAGAACAGAAGTTAAGGAGACTCTATTCCCCTTATTTAAATACACTTTTCCTCCTAGTGGGGTATCTTTTACGCTAACTTAATAGGATGGACTAGCTAGGTTTAGAAAAGGAAGAAAAACGAGTGACATGGCTTTAAAACAAAGGAAATCCTTCACTCCTGCCATTCGTATTACCCTTTAGACACAAGAAATCCTCCGCTTCCCCTGACCGTAAACCTGACCAACAGACATGATAACAGGCTTGATGGAGGTCGGTGTCCGAGCACTGTTACCTGAAAACTACAAGGTTAAATCGCTGATTACCCTCCTCAGAACTACAATTCGAATCGTCCAGTCACTTATAAAAAAGAAAAGAAAAGGCCACTTGGTGTGACTGAGAGAAAGATGGGTCAGACACCACTGCATCCTCGGTTCGTAGGGTGCAACACTCCGGGAGGCCTGAGCACCTCTCCTAGGAACTCTGAGAGTGTCGTGTCATTGGTTGATCAGCTCGCTTAAGTGACATAGTACAGCAGTACGATCCTATACTGCAATGTCACTTAGAGCGGGGCTGATCGTGAGTGCCCGCTTCACCTGCTCACTTACACGGTCAGGCCTCAGGCAAATATTATGTGGGACGACGATGTATCTCGGTTATCGTCACGAGAGAAGTGTCTCGCTAAGCTGTGGTTTACACAGTCGGGAAGGTGTAGGAGTTCTGGAGCATCTGAAAAGGAATCATCATTTGCTGCAAGACAGAAGAGACTAGCCTAAGTGCGGGCTAACGAGGAGGATCCTCACCCCAAGGTAGGGGGGTTGTCGAGATTCTTGGGAGTCCTGATAACAGAAGTTAAGAACAACTGCACGCTTATAATCCAACCTTTACTTGAGCTGATAAAGAGATTACAAAGGAAATAGAACCCCAAAGAAACTATTCCCATTCTAGACCATCTCCTGATTCGTAATTGCTGAAACTTGTAGAAGAGTCTAGAATGGACAGGCTACAATTAGTGTGGGGCGAGAAAAGCGAGGGCCCAATCAATTCAATATTGGTTCCTCCCCCATTGCCCTAGAATAAATTGTTGAGTAGTAGCAGGGCTAATGAGTGTGACGGTGGTGGAGGCAACTAGCACTTGTCTCTAAGGGGTCTACTCGGGCACCAGCGAAGGACAGCATATCCGGCACAACTTTTGAGGTTTAAGTACCCTGGTAGTTCTGAGAAAGGTAATCAACGGTTTAACCTGAGGTCAGCATAAGCTAGTCTACGGACTCCTCAGCCTGTTGCCGTGTCTACCCGCGTATCTTTTGGTATGCTCAGGAAATCACACTTGAACCTTGAAAGTCAGTTCACCTAAAACCCTAAAATGGGGCGCCTCTGAACCTATGTCATATGCTCTTAGTTGAGCGCGACGTCCCGGTTCTTGGCTTTTAATTCGCTTTGGGAAGGTAAGAAAGGACAGGCTACAATTAGTAGTCAATTTCACTATGATAACCTGTCATGCTCTCAGGCCTCACTCCCGATTTGTGATAGTCTCTCACAATATAAGTCCGATTACTTGATCATGACCTCAAGGCTGACTATACCAATGTTGCATCATACTAATAGCTAATCATGTAGAGACCTTAGGGCTGACTTCCTGCACCTAGTAAGGGCTAACAGCAAAGCCACACCATACCATACTATGCCATAAGACTATATGACAGAGGATTATCTCTAGAGCACTTAACACAATAGTGAAGGGTAGAGACAGCATACTCACATGTTGACAATCTAACCATAACCTCTATCATAGAGCATCGTCTAGGTACCTTGATGCTGACCACTACCGGTGTTCATAACACTATACCCCTTCTAAGGTGCATAGTCCCTCAAGCGCATAAGAGTTAGCTTTATATCAGATTCTTCACCTACGCTGAGAGCAACTGAGCTAGGTGAATAGTTTCCTATAGCCTATAGGGGGAGGCCATCCTGACTCAATAGAGCTTAAAGGGGACTCAGGGCTAATGCGGAGGACACAATGGTGTCACCCTACTGCATTAAAGGGAAACCAACTATAGAGGAAAGAGTAACTATACATACCTCAATTCCTCATTCTTTGCTTACATGGTGGAGCCTCCTCTAACTCAGTAGCTTGGTGTTCTGCCTCCAGATAGGCCTACCGAAAGGTCAAAAGAGTATCGATAGGTTCGCTGTTGACTAGCAGTGACTCTATAGGTTCCCAACTACCTTCTTCATGAGAGTATCCTTCCTACAACACCAAATATTCCACCCGCTTAGTTTTCTGATTGTTCTGAACTTTGACGATTTTGGAAACAAAGAAGTAGTTTTCACCTTCCTCAATCTCAGGGGCAGGAGGAGGGTGAACAGGGAACCGTCCTGAGATATAATAGGGTTCTAACTTGGAGAGGTGGAAAATAGGGTCAATCTTCTAGGAGAAGGGAAGCTTGAGTTTGTAGGCCTGAGGCCCTATAGGTTTGATTACCTTGAAGGGGCTGGTAAACTTGGCATCTAGCTTGCAGGAAGGTTGTAATGGGGTGATATCATCTCGCTTAAGTAGGATACGGTCACTGGGCTTGAGAGCTAGGAAGGCTTGGTGAGACTTGTCATACCATACAACCATAATCTGTTGAGCTGTTAAGAGACGTTACCATATAGTGGTCCATTCTGATGTTAAGGCTGCACTTCCCCAATAGGCAGTGACTGTTTGAACAGTATAAAGAGAAGGGTGATATCTGAAATTGGCAAAGAAATGGGACACCCTGGTAGAGGATGACTTGGCATTATTGTATGCGAACTCTACTAGGGCAAGAAAGAAAACCCAATCCGATTGCTCATAGGTGATATACGTGTCGAGGTAAGCTTCCAGGATGTAGTTTAGCTGTTTAGTTTAGTCATTGGTTTGGGGGTGAGCAGCAGTGCTTCTTGACAAATGAACCCTGAGATTTTCCATCACATAACCCTAGAAGGCTTCGAACTTGGGGTTATAGTTAGAGATAATATTGGCTAGGAAGCCATGGTGTCTCCAAATCTCATGGACAAAGATGTTGGCAAGGTGCCTAGAGTCGACATTAGGGCTAAGAGGGATAAAGTGTGCTTTCTTGCAAAAATGATCAACAATCACCTATACTTGGGTGAAGCTGTCAGAAGGAGGGACGTCCCTCACAAAATCTATGGAGATTGATTCCTATAGCCTATAAGGAATCTCCAACAGAAGCAGTTGACCATAGGCCTTATATCAGTAGGCTTTATTCCATTGGCACTGGTCACACACAGAGATATACTTGGCTATATCCTGCTATCGATGTGGCCAGTAGAAGTCTCTGTCAATAAGATCAAAGGTCTTATCTCAGCCTAAGTAGCCTACTATGGGATGATTATGCCTAGATTTGAGAACCTCAGTGCAAAGAGAAGGGGGGACATACCACAGACCATTCTACATCAGAAGGCTATTATGAACACTGTAGGGTTCCTGTGGCAAGCTCAGAATGCTTTGGTATTCAGGGTCAGCAGTAATAGCTTCTCTCAAGGCTTGGTAAAAGGAAGGACTGAGCAAGGTATAAGACTTCTCAATCACAGTGATATACTGTCCTTTCTTAAGAAAAAGAAGACTGAGCTCTGGTGCCCCCTCTGTAAGGATGTGGTCCCCATATCTGCTTGAAGCATCAGCTGTATCATTAGACTTACCTAGCTAATACACTATCTAGAAATTGATGGTGCCTAATTTCTCCATCCACTGGGCCTGTCTCCTGGAGAGGAGCTGAGTGGTCATAAAGTACTCCAGGTTCTTATAGTCTATCACCACCAGCACTGGATGAGGTATTCCCTCACACCAAGGTCTCTATTATATATACAGGCAGTTGAACACTGTGAGTATCTCCTTGTCATAGCTCTCATAATTCTGCTCTCTAGGTTCAAGTTTGTGAGAGTGGAAAGCCAATGGGCAAATAGAGCCATCAGGAAACCAATGTGACAGCATACCCCTAAGGGCAAAGTCACTGGCATCTGTTTTAGCTTGAAGGGGGACGATAGAGTCATGATGGACAAGGATATATGCTGAGGTGAAGAGGGCCTTGAGGGTGTGAAAGGCAGATTACTGCTAAGGCCCATAAGCCCAGGGCTAGTCTTATTTGGTGAGGTTTATTAAGGGCGTGGCGATCTTCAAAAATCCTTGGATGAAGAACCTATAAAAATTTACCAGGCCTAGAAGGGAGCAGACATTGCGAACTATAGTAGGAGTTGGCCAATCTCAGATGACTTGAATCCTATCCTTGGAAATGCTGATGCCCATGTCAGAGATAATGAACCTAAGGAATTCCACCTCGTGGACTGCCCAGACACACTTGGCTAGTTTGAGAGCCAACTTATGGTGGTTCAGGTGCTTGAGGACTTTATGCACAAGGCAGTCATGTTCTTCCTTGGTCACAGCATAGATCAGGATGTCATCGTAGTAGATGAGGATACCTAGATCGAGGAGGTCATAGAAGATCATGTTCATCATTTTTTGAAAGATAGCAGGGGCATTGCAGAGACTAAAGGGCATCACCAAATACTCATAGTGGCCATAACTAGTGTGGAAGGATGTTTTCTACTCATTACCCTTGGTGATGCAGATGAGGTTGTAGCCATTCTTAAGGTCGAGCTTAGTGAACCATTTCGCATTACCAATTTGGTCTGTAAGTTCACCAATTAGGGGTAGAGGATAGCAGTTTTAAATAACAATTTTATTCAAACCCTGGTATTTAATGCAGGGGTATGGGGAACTATCAGCCTTCATCACAAACAGGATATGAGCACCTGTAGGAGACTTAGAGTGCCTTATCTTTCCCTCCTTGATGATCCAATCAAGGTACTTACATAGGGCCTGGAGCTCAGTCTCAGATAGATGGTAAGGTGAGCCCTAGGGAGGAGTCATTCCTTCCTTTAGGTCGATTTTGTAATCCCATTCCCGATAGGGAGGGAGCGAAGAGGCTAGTCATTTGGAGAAGACAGCAGGATAGATTTGTTCCCACTTATCACATTTAGAGGTTGAGGAGATAGAAGACCGCTTAAAGAGCTTGGCAAAATCACCCACTGGAGCTCTAGTCATGGTGGCACACTAATGATAGACTACTCCTTCATTGGCTAAGGTGTCTACCTACATAAGCAGCTTACTACTGACAGCTTTGGTATTGGTGTAGAAGTCATTATCTTTAATCAATTCAAATGCTAAGGCTATCTGGATGGTAGGAGTCACAAGATAGTTCTTGCATTTAGAGGAGGGAAATCCTACAAGAATAGCCTGGTCATAATTGACCTGTAGTTCATGATCTTGGAACTACTTAATAGGAAGATATATATCCACATCTGGAGGCATAGGGCCAATGTCGAAGTCGATAAGTTAGCCATGGTTGATAACCTGCATTTGCAGCTTAGGAGTATAATACCACTCCTGCCTGTAGGAACTATCGTAGGTGAAGATGTTGACCACCTAGGACCTTTTCTTCTTAGGGATAGGGAGCCAGTCAGAGATGTAAGCCCCCGTCGCTCCATTATCCAATTTAGCTGTAGCTGTGATCAGATGTACTTACAGACCCTCGACTGAGTGGGTTTTCCAGGGCAAAGTGACTGGAACCGTAATACACCTGCCCTAGGTAGGGCCTTATTTGGAGAAACTGATAGTTGACATTGTGGCAGTAGCGAATATATTCCCTAATCTCTCATGGGAAACTCATGGCCAGAGCTTGCTATACATCTTATCCATAAGGAAGTTTGTTCGAAAGGTAGGAGTTGGAAAGGCAGTGGAGGCAGAATAGATAATCAGATGGATTTGTAAAGAGTGGTGGTCTGCTATATGGCCAGCGCATTTCAACCCAGTATAGGTCCTCCGTAGGCAGAACTTGTAAAGAAAAGAAACAAAACCTCTAAATCAATGCTTCTAAGAAATGAAGGAAAATAATACATGAGGGTATCATATCAGTCATAAGGGATATTAGGTCATAACATATCACTCATGGGTATCATGAATTACATTAGCCTCAATACTAGTAGGCCTACCCACCGAGAATAGATCAATAGTTCCAAACACCAACTCCTTAGTGAAAAGAAAGCACAACAGAAATTTCAATCAATGGACTTCAAGGAAATTTCGTGAACAAAAAAACTAACCAATACTTCAAACTAACTAGGTCTTAAAGGAAATAAAGGAAAAGAAACACGCAGAGAGGTGGCATTGGATGCTACAAGGAAAGGACACTTACACCATGGGGATATTATCCCTATCCTTCCAGTCATCCAGTAGATCCACCACTTTTACTACAGATATCTTTTGCTGCTTTGAGGAGGAGGAGTTCCCATCATCATATGCCTTGCGCTTTATTGATGTTGACGTAATCTTGACCACGGAGATAGAGAACTTCTAAGTTGAGTAATAGTCCTAAATACTATAGTGCTTAGACAAGTAGCATAGATAGGCCTTATTCTTCTCAGCCCACTCCTTCTCTTCCTCGGTGAGTTGAGGAAGCTTCCCTTTATCCTGTGAAGAGGACCTGGAGGGACATTTGTCCTAGGTCTTTTTCAGCTTAGAAGGAGCAGACTGGCCGGAGGTCTGCTTGGTTGAATGTCCCTTCTGGGACTGCTGGATGGTAACCTAGGCATCCTCTATCACTAGGCCTATCTGTACAATACGAGAAGGCCACTCTGCTGTAGGGGTATCATGTTGTATCTGGGCAGCCATAGCCAGGTAGAGATATTCCTTCAGACCCCTCACTACCCAGAACTTAAAGGTCTCCTGATTGTGCTAGATGATCTGGTTGAGTTCCTCTATGTGGGTAAGGTAGGAGAGGATACCCTTAGTCTGTTAGGTATTGATCATCTCCCTGATAGCCTAGGGCATAGTGGTAAAGGTTCCAAAGTAAATTTTCACTGCTTCAGTGAAGTTGTCCCAAATAGTAGTCTGCTGGGTCCATCAGTGAGCATTGGCTCGCCACCAGGTTGCTGCTATACCTATTATGTATGTCAAAGCAAACATAGTCTTGATCCAGTTATAAGAGAAGGCATGAGCTTAGAGGGCAAAGTAGTTCTCGCATTGCTCGATGAACTTCCTAATATCCTTGGCCTTCCCTGAAAACTTCTCTAGATCAGCAGGCTTAGGACCCTTGAATGAGGCAGATAGCATTGGAGACAGAGCAGAAGTTGAACAGTTAGAGGGAGGTGCTGGTAGGGCAGTTTGTTGGAGTACCTCCTGCACTATCCAGATATCATCACTCTCCTGAATGGGACAAGGAGAGGTTTCTCAGGGCATAGGGGCGAAGGAGGTAAAGGAGGTTAGACCTCTTCTCTAAGATGGTCCTGCAAAGGTAGAATAGGAAGGGGCCAGAGGAGGAGTAGGGGAGATAGGCTGGGAAGGTAGTTAGAAGGCCAGGATCACCAGTCTTGACCTTGACAAAAGTGGTCTCAGTCAGGGGGCAGGTGGAGGAGCAGAGATGTGGGTTACCCCATTATCCAAGTCCACTAGTTTGTTAGGATTTGTCAAAACTGGTAGGGAGACTATGGAGCCATAGTGCTCTTTATACTGATAGTATAGCTCCTTCCACATTTTGGCATCATCATTAGCCTTCATGAGGTCTTCCCTCAGCTTGACCACGTCTTTCTTCCTCAAAGTAGACCTAGCAGAGAGGGCTTCATTCTTAGCATGAAGCCACAGAACCTGGTTTTCTGCCTTACCAAGTCTACCCTGGAGGGGGACCTTACCCTACACTAGGACTTTAATTCTAGCCTTAGCTTCAGCCAGAGTTGCCATAAGATTGGTGATTTACTCATTAGGGGAGGTCAGCAGGTGTAGAGCCTAGTCTGCTAGCTGCTGATAGAGCTCTCCCATCTTGTAGTTGAGGTCCTGGAGTACATCCTGATAGGCCTTGTTTAGGGTATTAGTGTAGTCTGACTCCCTCTGAGCAAAGGAGGCCTACTCCTTCTGGATCTACTCAATAGCAGACAGGAGCAAGTTTGTCATCAAAGGGGGAAAGGCTATAGACAGCTTCACAAGGGGCTTCTGAATCATGCAGTAAAGGACAATGGTGGTGTAAATGATAGTAGCCACATTATCTTGCTGTTTATGAAACTCCTTCTCAGTGTCTTGAAGTGCCTGTTTTAAGGGCTCTTCCCTGAGGAATTGCTCAGCCTTATGTAAGGCTTGTACAGTGGCCATATAGTTATCTATAACCATCTTTTAATGCTTGTTGGCATAGGGTAACTTAGCAGGTTTGAGGTCAATTATGGCCTCCTCATACATGGTAACATTGGAGGCTTAGGATCGCGTGGTCTGAACTGTTCAGGCCAAAGGATTAGTGAGCTATGTGCCTACAACAAGAGCAAGAGAGGATGCATCAGGCATCGGAATGTCGGAAGAGGAATAATCCATCTTCTTTAAAGAATATACTGTGATGGATCACCCTATATAGATCATATATGACTCAGTAAAGATACCTCAGGCATGCTTCACAAATGTTACTGAGTAAACTCAGATATCTCAGCTAAACAAAAGCTCTACTCGAAGATATCTTTCCTACAATGATTGGGTAGACTTCAGAAGAGGAAGACAAAAAGACAAATATATTCTTTAAGGCTCAAAGATAACTCTTTAGGCTTTTACAATATTGATAACAGAGAAGACAGGAAGCTAAGTGCTAAAGAAAGAAGGAAGGAAAGAACAGAAGACAAGAATAACTGCACGCCTATATATCCAACCTTCACATAAGCTAACAAAAAGATGATAAAGGAAATAGAACCCCAAAGAAACCATTCCTATTCTAGACTATCTCCTGATTCCTAATCACCAAAACCTTTAGAAGAGTCTAGAAAAGACAGGCTGCAATTAGCAGTCGATTTAACTATGATCACCTATCACGCTCTTGGGCCTCACTCCTGATTTGTAATAGTCTCTCATGATATGAGTCTAATTGCCTAATCATGACCTCATAGCTGACTAGGCCAATGTCATATCATACCAATAGCTAATCATGTGGAGACTGCGGGGCTGACTTCGTATGCCTAGTCAGGGCTAACAGCAAAGCCACACCATGCTACACTACAC
>JABYPW010002083.1:0-12461 GCA_016880775.1 Phymatotrichopsis omnivora | reverse complement strand
GCGTAGGCGGTTGTCTCACGATACATCCCACACCCCCCACAAGCGATCTCCGATCGCACCACACATCCGACCGCGACGCTCTCAGAGCTCCTAGGAGGGGTGCCCAGGCCCCCCGGAGCGATCGCACAAACCTCTAAGCGACCTTCACGGTCGCATTCAACGCTCTCTCATCGCCCCTCCATGGCGACAATACAAAACCAGCAAATGAAGTCGGGAACGCCATACAAATCTAACAAACCTCGCGACCGTACGTACCCCCTCCCGCAGGACGTATAACCGCAAACAACACAAAACCTACCGATCGCTACATCGCCGACTCGCTTAGCTTCTGCGACCGCGCCCGCCGGCACCAACACAACACCTACAAGTCCCCTCATCGCACGGAGCTAGTGGAGGAAGTTTTCGGGTGGAGGAGACGGACGATACATTCTTTTGTTTTTTCTGTACTTTCTTTTAACTTACGCGGTAGTTCCGAGGAGGATAATCAGTGATTTAACCTTGGGGGATTTTAGTGAAGAGCTATTTTCTTTCTCAAGCCTGTTGTCATGTCTATCGTGTAGGTTCTTGGGGGACGTCGTTTGATCTCGTGGTTTCCTTTTCGTTTCTGTTTGGGGGAGAATAGGTGATACGCCATAGTCATGGACTGCATGCGGACGGCCTAGGTAGTTATAGAAGAAGTAGAGTAGCTACCAAAATAGAAATGAATAATCATCATCATCATATAGAGTGAGGCAATGATGTGCTAAAGGTTTGTGGGAATAATCTTTAATCCTATGGTGTATACTTAAGATACTTCATAAAGAAGAAAGGAAGAGGACTTGATATTCCCTTAGAATACTGATATACAGATAGGGCATTGCACAAACTTAATTGCACATGATATAGTCGTATAATACAGGAGTGAATTGGATAAGTGCTATCAGGGTAACCCTTGATATAGCAGAGAATAAAGAAAGAGGATATGCTTCTCCCATGGTTCACTATTCTATGGGCTAGGTATGTACACAAACTTAATTGCTAAGACATAGCCACATACATATGAGTGATCTAGCTAAGCACTGTTAGGCTAACCATTCATACAGCTATTGAGGTCATCAGTCGCATTTGCTTAGAAGGACTGAACTAGGAATTAGGTAACCTTGCATGGTCAGGGAAAACTCACTTACGCTACAAAACCTATGACCAACTGGAAATTCATAGTATGGAATGAGGTGAGTAGGATTTGAACCTACGATATTGTGCATTGCCATACAATAACACCAGGACAGCCATACCACTATTCCATCCTCCCCAGAGAATAAAGGAAGAGTATTTGCTTCTCCCTCAGTTCACTATTATAGAGAATAAAGGAAGAGGATTTGATTTCCCTCAGATCACTGATGTACAGATAGGGCATTGTACAAACTTAATTGCATATGACATAGTCATATAAACAGGAGCAAATTCACTAAGTGCTGTCAGGGTAACCCTTCATACAGTCAGAATAAAGGAAGAGAAATACAGGACCATGTGGATTTCTCCTTCTTTTATACCAACTGCCAAGAGCACTGCCTCCCTTCTAGAGTAGTCTCTTTAAAACCTATTTTGTCTACATAACCTTTTCCTATATATCATTCAATCTAAACACTGTTCTTATGACCTCCTCAAGGCAGACAGCTAAACATAAGTGACCATACATGATGAAGTGATAATTTATGATTTGTAATGCAGACTTCCAAGGAATACCAACTAATAATAGGAAATACAAGGCATATACAACAAATAGGAAAGTATATGACCACAGTTCATTATATAAGCTATGTGAAAATGGCATATATATTCCTTAGACAAAATAGTATTATCTAATTATGTAATATATTTTCAGACTATAAGTAACATTTGCACTTTTTAAACCTTTATTTATATAATCAATTTACTTAACTCTATAAACGATTAGAAAATCTCATAATCCCAAAACCATTTTATTTTGTAGCATTGTGATACTTGTAATAAAATGTAAGCTTTAGGTACTATAATTTACAATTTTATATTGTTAGGCTAAAGTTAACTCAAACTATCTATACTATACATATGAAATTTTCAAAGCATTTTAATTATAGATTAGCTATAATTTATTTGAAGAATTAGTAGTAGTTGCAGAGATTCAGTGATACTACATCATGTTAGCTATTTCATTTTAGCCAACTTCATGTTATGAAAAATTGCTTGTATGTGGCTTAGATAAAATAATGTTGTGCTCAAATAATACATTTTTAAACTGTAAGTAGTATATACAATTCCCAAATGCTTTGTTTCTAAAAAATAATTTATTTAGCTTGTATAAAAGATTAGAAAATCTCAAAATAAAAGAGTTATTTAATTTTGTTCCATTATGATACTTGCAACAAAATGTCAGTTTTAAAGGTTACAACTTACTATTTTTATAGTGTGAGGTAAAAGTTCACTTGAGCTATTTATTCTGTAGATATAAGCTTCAATAATTAGAAAATCTCAAATCTCAAAATTATTTAATTTTGTAGCATCGTCATCATTGTAACCAAATGTCAGTTTTAAGCGCTATATTTTACAATTTTTTATACTATTAGGTAAAACTTCAGTCAAACTGACTGTTTCATATATATAAAGCTTACAAAATATTAAAATTATGGCTTAAATGTGATTAATTTGCAAAATCAATAGCGGCTCTTCCTCTTCCTCTTCCTCTGCTGTGGCCTCTATCCTTACCCTACCCCTGCCCCTGCCTCTACCTGGAGCTGGGCTAGCTCCTCATCGTTGAGATTTGAGAGCTCAGAGTCTGTTGGCTCTGTTCGCTCGCATCCTGTGGAGGTACGCGTCAAGCGTGCCACCGGCTTTACCTTTTTCGTAGCGGATTTGGGCGGAACAGGTTTTTTTGCATTGGCTTTTTTTGGAGTCAATTTTTTGGAAGTGGATTTTTGGAGTGCACGGCGTCCACGGGGCGCACTTGCCTTTTTCTTGGAGATTTGTGATGGCATTTGATATATCGCGGGCTGTTGTTTTGATGCTTCTGCGGGTGGGGCATGTATTTACTGGTTTATGTATGCATTTACACCCCGCACGCTTACTAATGCATCGCTACTATCGCGTATATACTTCACTTTAATTTTTTTTTTTTTTCGATCGTTAATGTACTAAGTACTTTACCTTGGCGAGGGTGGCTGGTGTGGTCGCGCGGGGGACCGTCGCTTTTCAGGTAGAATTTAAGTGTTAGTGAAATTCCTTCATTTTCAACGCCATAAATTTTGACTTTAAAAAGCGCTTGATTCCCCCCGTATTTTTATTTCACCTACTCGAGTACGGGGTTCACCAATGCCACTGAGAAAAAAACGACAAAACTACCAACAAAAAGAAGGGCCTGAGACCAATGGAGAAATACGGCTTGTGCTTCCTCTGTTCAAAGCATCCGAACATGAAAATATATATGTAGCTACTTCGCTTCCGTTGCAGGCGTGCCCCGTCGCGCTAATGGTGAACCACTGCCTATATCTAGTTTATGGAATTTGAGTTGAGCGTAGGAGTTAAGGGCGGAATTTTTTTTTCCTTTTCCCCCTTCCCACGCCTGTTTCCACCTCTTATCAAAATAGCCGGACCAGACCAAAAAAAAAAAAAAAAAAGGTGTTCGCACAGTACATATAGCAAATTATTTTGTTAGTGGACAGGTGTGAAAAATACGGAGAATCAGTACGGATCTGGTATAGCGGGTTGTACTAGTACTAGTACGATAGCGAAGGAAAGTGGGCGGAAAAATGTGTGCGCACTGCAGCACACAGGAATCCGTACGGTATCCCTGTCAAGACATTCTGTTCAAGTGTCGTAATATAGGTGATGATGTAAATGCGCTCTCTACGTACAATTTTTCAACCTAACACAATCGTGAAAAACGCAGGTATTCTCGGATGGCTGCACGTACTCGGGGGGATAAAGAGTGCAAAACTAGCATAAACGTAGTCATACATAGTATTTTGTCATATACTATTATACAACTAAACACATGACTATTTGGCGCCAAGATGTCGCCGTACTTTTCACCCCCCGAGTGTATTACGCATATATACTGTACAACACTAAGGTCTAAACAAAAGTGGTCTATAATGTGCTATAAGGTACCCTTTCTGGTTCCTTTTTCACATTCCTCTGGCTCGGACGGGGGCGTCCCAGCTGATACAGTTCCGTTTCAAAATATTTATGCATGTAGAGTACTGGCAAAAGAGCGATTTCAGGACACCTTCACGTAAATCCAAAACGGTGTACTAGTACATATACTCGAGTGGAGTATGATAAAAAAAACCTATGCATGGACGTTGCACCTCCCTGGCCTTACCCAGTCGAGAAGCTCTAGTATGTAAGTTGACCGCTGTTTTGGGGAAACGAGAGCCTTCGACTTCCAGCTTTGTTTGCTTCGCCAACCTGTTCTGCCACAAACCGTCCGGCCGATAATGAAAGCTGAGAGTCGTAAGCATCAGATATACGTGTATCCCCGAAATTCTCTCACTATCCACTGACTCGCCCACTAAGGAAAGACTTTCGCATATATCATCCACACAAAATCCATCCTACAAAAGAACGAATGTGATCTATACTTTTGTAGTAACGAAACGACTCTACATACAGAAAACCAAGGCATTCCCTACCCGCTGGGGCTTCTCACCACCCCAGCTCGCGAACTCTAAATCTCAATCGTCATTATAATCAGTCAGCTGCTACCTCCGTCGCTGGCCATGTTGCCGAGAGAATAGGAATGAAGAAAAAAAAAAAATAAAGTGGCAATTGAAGTTGCCAAGAACGTTGGGCAAAGTATGACTGGTGCGATGTACCCTGCTGCAGGAGAGAAATAAGTTAGATTCGGATGAATTCGAGGGTAAGCATGTCTCCATCCCGTACAATCCGGTGCTTGAAGATCACTAGAAGCCGTGTCTACGATCTCTTCGGATCTCTCGGGAATGTGGTTATCACCAAGTTGTGTAATTGCGGGTGAAGCTCTACAATTTCCCCCTCACGATATCGACGCACCATTATGCTGGTTCGAAACTTCTAACCGTTGCCATTGCACCATGTCATCACTCGCAAGAGCCCTAGCGGAAGGAGTGGAGAGAGTATAATATATTATTAAAATAGGCAGGTGCTTATACAAGTAACACAGATGTCAGAGCGGACTTTGTGGTTTTTTTTTTTTTTTTTTGGACTTCAGGTCAATTGTTTTGAGGATACTGTCTATAGAAGACGTGGATCCTCCATTGTTTTATTCTTCGGTCCATACGAGTCGAGTCTTCTCTCCCACGTCCTCTTCCGAGACCAAAAACCTATTAATATGTACTAGTAGCACGTTCGTGGGTACCTCCTAAGGAGAAAATTAATTGCTGGTATGGCCCTTGAGAGAGGTTGTATACAACACCAGCGATAGAGGCCGGGAATACTCATACTCAGAAAACATGGAAAGAGTGATTGCATTCTTTGGAGATGAGTCGTTGTTAATTACGAGGGATGCTTATGAGACTGTTAAACAAATATATATATACTAGCATTTTTCTCCTCACTTCGAAAATCATCATTTAACCACTTATTAACGAAATAAAGTCTGGGATATCCAAAAACTCAAGATATTTATCACAATCCGTACATCTCCCCTGACGCCAGGCCGGCGGCACCACAGCAACCTCCGTACCCTCTCTTGTGCAACCTTCCACACTGAACTCAAAAATACCCGCAATCCTGAGCTCCCCTCTTATCTCCCCGACCTGGTGCCAAAAACCATTGACGAGTATATCAACATTCCTTTCCCCCTTTTCTTTCTCTCTTTCTCTCCACCCGAGACGCCAAAATGGCAAAATCGTCATGAAATGTGCCTGACAGATATGTCGCATCTACTATATAAGGAAAGGGGGAGCTCGGCGAGAAACATTGAGAGGAATATTGTGTTTACGAGCATTCGTGGTAAGGCTTTCGGGAAAGGCTCTATTTCAGTATGGCGAGGTCACGGAGGTAGGAGGAGATTAGAGGGATAAGAAGTGGGATAGGAAGTACAGGAGAGATGTTGAGCGAAGATCATGAGGCATCACTCATCCCGCAAAATTTAGTTGAAGGGGATATCCTGCGTGTATTATTATTGCAGTTACAGTAGACTCTCTCTATAAGAATTCTGTCATTAAGAATATTCGCACCATAAGAATATCACCTCACGGTCCCATCATTTTTTGTATGGGAAATAAGAATGTTCGCCAAGTAAGAATATTCTTAAAAATTTGTTAGGGTATCTTATAAAAAAAAAGTAGAGGATTCCCTAAAATATGCATCGGGTAAGGGTGACTATGCCGAAGGGGGCTGTAAATTATATGCGAAATCGGATTTCCCCTGAAATCCTCGAAATCGGACAAGGAGTCTGTGACACATGGCCTTTTTTTCATCCATTTAAGCAACCTTACAATATTCAGTCGCTTGGTCTGGTTCATAATCTTAACATCCCTTGGCATTTTGTATATAAAAATAAACACCTTATAAGAATATGCTCTCCCGGTCCGGACTCCATTCTTATAGGCAGAATCTACTGTAGTGGTAAGTAAATAAAATTGCTCTTCTATTTATTTATCTTTTTTCTTAAGGGGGAAGCGAGGGTTAGAAATAGCTTTCATGAATTGCTTGCGAAAATACGACACCGGTAGTGGTAATGTGCTGTAAATATCATTCAATGAATACAAACACATAATCATGAGCTCTCTCCTACCTAGCGACGTCGAACGAAACCCTCAAGCCACGTGTCACGGCGGGTCATATAGGCAGAGAACAGAGATATTTGCGCGCATACATTTAGGGTATTTACGTATGGACACATCAAATAAAGTCCCACATGTGTACTCTATAAGGGAAAATCCGGAAACCCCCTCAAAAAAAAAAAAAAAAAAAAAAAAAAAAAAAAGGCTATTGACATCGCCGAAGAAAAGAGACTGAGTTCTCGAGTGGTATGTCGTATGGCGTAAATACTTTCCAGTGACATCTTGAACGTAAGTACTTGGATGAGAGAACGGCCAATAAAAAATGTCCCGAAAGAAAACTTCAGAAAACGTCTATACAAAAGTTTTTTTCTAGCGACACGATATGGGACCTACCATTTTCCCCGAACTATCGGTAATCTTCAGAGTGCTTGGCACCTTTCTCTATGAGCAGTTTCTCGATATCTCGATAACGAAAACGCGATGCCGCGTCCAGTGCATTGCCAAATTTTCCACCCTTGGCATTGATGTCAGCACCTTTTTCCACGAGGAATTGCACTGTGTCCTGGTGGCCTTTGTAAGCTGCGGCCGTGAGAGCATTGCCCCATCTCCCACCCTGAGCATCGATGTCGGCTCCTTTTTCCACGAGGAATTGCACTGTGTCCTGGTGGCCTCCGTAAGCTGCGGCCATAAGAGCATTGCCGTAATCTCCACCCTGAGCATTGATGTCGGCTCCTTTTTCGACGAAGAATTGCACTATGTCCTGGTTGCATCCGTAAGCTGTGGCCGCAAGAATGTTGCCGTATAATCCACCCTAAACATTGATGTCGGCTCCTTTTTCCACGAGGAATTGCACTGTGTCCTGGTGGCCTCTACAAGCTACGGTCATAAGAGCATTGCCGTAGTTTCCACCATGAGCATTGATGTCGGCTCCTTTTTCCACGAGGAATTGCACTGTGTCCTGGTGGCCTCTACAAGCTGCGGTCATAAGAGCATTGCCGTAGTTTCTACCATGAGCATTGATGTCGGCTCCTTTTTCCACGAGGAATCGCACTGTATCCTGGTGGCCTCCTTCAGCTGCGGCCGTAAGAGCATTGCCACATTTTCCACCCTGCGCATTGATGTCGGCTCCTTTTTCCATAAGGAATTGCACTGTGTCCTGGTGGCCTCCGGCAGCTGCGGCCGTAAGAGCATTGCCATAGTATCCACCCTGAGCATTGATGTCGGCCCCTTTTCCACGAGGAATTGCACTGTGTCCTGGTGGCCTCCGGAGGCTGCGGCCGTAAGAGCATTGCCGCATTTTTCACTATGAGCATTGATGTCGGCTCCTTTTTCCACGAGGAATTGCACTGTGTCCTGGTGGCCTTCGGAAGCTGCGGTCGTAAGAGCATTGTCGTAATCTCCCTGAGCATTGATGTCGGCTTCTATTTCCATGAGGAATTGCACTGTATCCTGGTGGCCTCCGGAAGCTGCGGCCGTAAGAGCATTGCCGTAATTTCCACCCTGAGCATTGATTTTGGCTCCTTTCTCAATTAATAGCCGAACTGCCTGTTTATTTCCATGCATAGCCGCATATTGGAGTGGCGTAGTATCGAATTCGTCAGCTTCATTGACGTCAGTAACTTGGCTGAGAAGTGAATTTATAGCCTCAGAAGATCCTTTACGGACCATCAAATGTAGTATATTTCTTTCGCCCGTTATGTCCACATTTAGCCCATGCTTGTCCTGTGCGAGTCGGTTCAGGGGAAGACCCAGGGCGAGCGCAATAGTATATGGTGATGCTTCCTTAGGATAGTTATCAGTGCAGCCAGCAGTGATACAGTAAAGCACTTGCATAAAAGCTGAAAGATTGCTCCATCCATTGTTGAGCAGTTTTTTGACCCTGTTCCAGGTATCTTCACTTATTAGCGACATAGTTCGGATATGTTCGGGCCAATACAGAGCAGCATAGTCGAGAAAACAGTATTTTTCACGTCTCTCCGTAAATTCACCCCAATTAAGACATGCGCCTCTCTCGAAATCGGTAAATAGAAGGTAAGTAATGCAAGATATTGTAAGTGATTCATGAGGTGACCGTTGCTGGTTGCTAGGAGAGAAAAGGTTTGATGCCAAAAACTCTTGAACCGAATAGTGGACAAAGCGTACCGTGCCCTGATCTTTGTTACTTTCCACCATGATCAGGTTCATGCATACGTTGACAAATATATCGAGATTTTTGCGCTTGGCCATTTTATCCCAACTACGGGTATCGAGCTCAATAGCAACAGCTTCGCCGAGCTCTCTCATACGCAATGGCCTTTTTGCATACGCTACCCACATGAGAACCTTCATTGCTAGTTTCTGTCTTGCTTGATCTTGCTTGTTAATCCTATCCATGATCCGCTCATGTTTCCTCAAGGGTATTTGGCAAAGTGCGCAGGGCATCTCGAATCTCCTCGTCACAAGTTTGGGCGCCGAGGCAACCTAGCTGGTACTTGACCCATAGAAACCTAAGAATGATGAACCTGTTTAGCATTTTGCAATAAAGTATATGTAATAAAAGATTAAAGAAAAAAGGGGGCCTGACATTCCGTCAGCTTTGCTCAAAAGAGCTGTCAGAATTTCTTCCTCCAACACAGGGTCTACGAGCTCTAGATCGCCGCTCTTGATACGGTTGTCAACCTCATTTCTAATATAAGATGCTATATCTTCAGAAATCTTGGTAGCCGCGATTTGGATCGTGAGCGTGCGGGTAAAGGACTTCTCAATATCGGATTCTTTTCGACTGGTTAGAATATTATGAAAATATCCCAAGAGCTTCGATCTTTCGTCACACTCATCAAGCGCATCAAGGATAAGGAAAACCGTGCCAAACTACTCGGAAACTAATAGAAACAATGCTTGAAGTTCCGCCATAGTTGGTAGTCTGGCATTCCTGTAGTAATTCCGGAACTTCTCCAAATCCTCTATCAAATGGTCAATCTCTCTCAATAGCTGCTTCAGGAATTTCTAATGAAAATTCCAGGTTCCTGTTGCTCTCTGTAGTTACAGTAGCCGAAGGAGATGCCAAAATTGTTCAACAACCCATAGTCCGCTGTAACTGTCTCCAGCGCCAATGATCTGAAGAAATTATATCTTAGCTTCAGTAGGAAACTATTTTTAATGGCGAACCTACGTTAAAACAGCTTTCCCAACTCAGGCTATACATAGTTAGCTAACTGGGTGTCTTGCTGAGAAAAAAAGGTAGCACAGAAAACATACGAGCTCCGTGGCACCAAAGAATGGAAGGATCAGCAGCGTTGATCCACTCATCGAATTCCTTGGTCTTCAAAAATCATACTCCCGTTTTCACATGGCGTCTGGAGAAGGTTCTTTCATGTATCTCATCATAATACACCTTTGGCAGCCTTGCTAACAACTCAGAACGAGCCTTGTCTTGACTGATGTCAATGGCATTCTTGACATTACCATATATATTCTTCATTGTGGTTATCATTATTTCTCTCCCTTCTCTGAGCTACCTTGGTATCAATGATATGTTCCACATTAGCCTCTTCGGCCACAATACGAGCGTGATCTCGGAAGTGAGCTTGTATATCGGAAAATTGCAATTCGTAAGGCCCAGGGTGAGTCTCCCGAGGAGTCTCATAGATGTCGAGCCTAAAAAGCTTTTCATGAATATCCATGTATATAATTGATGTAGAACTTGGCACAAAACTTACCGGATTCGTTACCCTCCTTATTGGTGAAGACTCGCCGACATTTCATGCAGAACTCGAGCAAATCACCATATCCGTTTGCTAGTGCCTGAAGGGGATGATATTAATAATTCTCTCGCTAATAGACCTACCTTATGCATTGCTCATAGGTGTCAACTTACATTTTGCACTGCTTCCGAGTTATGGAATATAGGAAATGCATATTTGGAAAGATATGAGTGGCGAATCTCTGTTTCTTCCATCATTTGCACAATCCTGCTGAAAAACGCGGTATATCTTAAGGCAAGCTGCAGTAACATAAGTTTTCAGTAACTGCACATAGGTTAGGTATGAATATGCTTACATTCAAAACACATTTAAATCCATAAACAACAAGTGAAGAAATATCTGAACTGTGTTTGGTTGTCGTTCTCCGGTCTTAATTCGCCATATTATCTATATACTGGTTGATGCATGCCAATATCTTCTCAACTCGAGCAGCGTACTGCCTAGGGAAACTTGACCGAGAACACTTTTTCTCAAGACATTCTGCCTCCGCGATGAGAGCTTCCGGTGATATAAACATTTGATGGGCGTTCTGAAAGGCCATACGTTCTTCCAGGGGGAGATTGCGGGCATATTCCTCGAGAGCCTTCTGGAAGGCAGGATTTGTCGAGGGCGCTCTTTTTTGAAGTCAGCGCAGTCTTTCGTATTAAATACCTTAGAACTAACCTAATTTTGGAAGCTTTATTCTCTAATACCAACCGTGAATTAGAGGTAGACGCTAGTACCTGAAATTTGGGAGTAGTTAAAGAGTCGTTCTGTCTTGAGCTCTCGTCTGAACGCTTGAACCGGGTCCGAAAACTTTTCCCCTCGTTATCCGTTTTCTTGGGTGTGGTGGTTGATCCATCGATACCAGTGCTACCAAAAGATCCCTTTATCTTGCGAATAATATCGGAAGGTGGCATAACGAATCCTGAAGTGGATGGAAGGGTACTTGGAAGAGGGGTGAATGAATGTCCTACACTATTATAGCCTTCACCCTTCATCTTTTACCTCCGTACACATACATATATATGCTTATGTTGGCCTTCTGAGCACACGACCAAGGCAGACACCCCCGGTATGATTGGGAGCAATCACCTTTAAATTCTCAAGTAAACCTATCCAGCCGAGGAGGGATTTACCATATCTCTCTCTCTTTTTCTTTTTTTTTTTTTTTTCCTTGCCTTCTTCCACGTAGCCTTCTTCCACACAACCTTCATATCTTTCAGTCAATCAAGTTAGGACACACCATTTAGTTAATCAAACATGTAACTCGTATTTTTATTTGTGAGATTCCTCAACACATATTCATGTTTCATGTGCATGTATGTATGCATATGTGCTATGACTCAAGTAGCTAGTTTCCTTATTAGCAAAACACGAATAGCTTCTGATCGACATACATACTCTGCAGTTGCACCTTGCTACCAGTATCGTACGCCAAGATTTTACCAGGTTTCGTACTGTAGCAAATTTCCGATAACGGATTCGGATAAAAATCCATAAACATAAACATGTACTAGTACATGTATTTGTACACATGAAGAAATAAGACATTAAAGCAACTGAGTAGAGCTAGACAATGATAAAAAGAAAACACTTCGATGGCAAAAAAGAGGGGTAGGTAAGAGTGGGTTTGGCGATAGAATTTAATCGTTAGTGAAACTCCTTTAAGCGAGCACATTACTTCATTCAAGGCTACAAATTTGACTTCAAAAAGCGCTTGATTCTTTTCGTATTTCATTTCACCTACAAAGTTCAAAGGAATTACCGATGCTACTGAAAAGGACGACAAAACTACCGACGAAAAGGAGGGCCTGACACCTGGAGAAATATGACTTGTACGTTCTCCGTTCAAAGCATCCAAACACGAAACACAGCGACCCCGCCCCTCTTGCAGGCGTGCCCCGTCGTGCCAATGGCGAGCCGCTGTCTATATCTAGTTTATGGAATTCGGGTTGAGCATAGGAGTTAAAGACGGAATTTTTCCCTTTTTTTTTTTTTTTTTTTTTTTTAC
>JABYPW010002082.1:0-12462 GCA_016880775.1 Phymatotrichopsis omnivora | reverse complement strand
TGTTCCGTGATCCGGACTCTTCTAGGCTATGCAAGAATTGGATTAGTGATCGATACGTTAGTCATGGATGTTCTGCGGGGTTCTATTTCCTTCTATTTCCTTAGTCATCTATGAGTCATTTCTTAGGTTGGAATTGGTATAAAAATGCGGGCTGTTGGACGCTCCTTTGTCTTTCCTTCCTTCCTTCTTTAGCTTCGAGACTAGCTTCGAGTCTTAAGAATATATTTCGCCTTATCTTTGCGACTTATTATCTTCGTTCCAAATCTCTTAGTAGACGTGAGGAAACACTTGTTTAGTTGAGAAGAATAAGTTGAGATATCTGAGTTCACTCAGTAATACTTATAGCTTCGTGCCTACCTGTGTTTACCGTACCTATCTACCTCCTGAGATACGCACCGTTAACAGCAATTCTCATTATCATGTATAGTGTACCAATCTCTATCCAAGATCTGACTTGAGAGTTGTTACTCCTTGAGGTACATTACCTAAGAGACAAAGGCTGCAGATCAGGAACTTGCAAGCTAGGCAATCCTTATTATCATGTACTATATACCAATCTCTATCCGAGATCTAACTTTGAGAATTGTTACTCCTCTAAGATAAGTTTCCTGGTCTCAGATAGATTAAGGAACCACTTATCTTAATAAATGATAGGAGTGGTTATATACATTTAAATAGCTGCACCACCCTCTAAATCACCTAATCAACATCAAAGTGAATAAAATTCCCTATTATATAGCTAAGAAGTATATTCTAGTCTTTAGAAGACCATTGATATAACTCATTCCTTTAATCCATCATAAAGATAACTAAGATAATAGAAGAGAGGCAAATCACTGTATAATAGGTATAGTTTTCCCTACACAAAGTCAGTTACCACCAGAAGGTAGTGACAGAGTTAATAGGCCTTAGTAAGATAATGAATATAATAAGTAGACCATATCTTGCTTCATTGAGTATGAGGATTAGTGATGCTAATGATGAGTTTCATTGATCATAATAAGGACATCATATAGGTAGCCTAAGTTAGGCCTATAGTAATAGAGATAAAGATACTACTGATGAAGGCTTTGCTAAGCCTAAGGTATCGGAGATGAATATAATGCTGAGGAGGGCTTCATTAAGCCTATGGTATTGAAGACGAAGATACTGCTGAGGTAGGCTTTGTTCAGCCCATGGTATTGAAGATGAAGATACTACTGAGCTAGGCTTCATTAAGCCCATGGTATTGAAGATGAAGATACCTCTGAGGTAGGCTTCATTTAGCCTATAGTATTGAAGATAGAGATATAGCTGAGGTGGGCTTTATCAAGCCTATGGTATTGAAGATAGAAATACTACTAAGGTAGGCTTTATCAAGCCCAAAGTATCGAAGATAGAGATACCACTAAGGAGCACTTTGTCAAGCCTACAGTATCAAAGAAAGAGATACTCCTAAAGAGGGCTTTATCAATCCTATAGTATCAGAGATATATATACTACTAAGGAGGGCTTCATCAAGCCCACAGTATCAGAGATGAAGATACCACTGAGGAGGACTTTGCTAAGCCCATGGTATTAGAGATAGAGATACTACTGAGGTAGGCTTCAATAGGTATATGGTATTGGAGATGAAGATACTGCTTAGGTAGGCTTTATAAAGACTATAGTATTAAATACAGAGATACTACTGAGGTGGGCTTTGTTAAGCCTATGGTATTGAAGATGGGGATACTGCTTAGTTAGGCTTTGTGAAGCCCGTAGTATCAGAGATGAAGATACTACTAAGGAGGGTTTCAGGAAGCCTATGGTATTAGAGATAAAGATACTACTGAGGTAGGCTTCATCATGCCCATAGTATTGAAGATGAAGATACCACTGAGATAGGCTTTGTTACACCTAAGGTATTAAAGACAGAGATACTATTCAGGTAGTCTTCAACAAGCTCATGTTATTGAAGATAGAGATACCACTAAGGTAGGCTTAGTCAAGCTCATAGTATCAGAGATAGAGATACTGCTGAGGTAGGCTTGGTCAAGCCTATGGTATCAGAGACAGAGATACTGCTGAGGTAGGCTTCATCAAGCCCATGGCATTAGAGATGAAGATACCATTGAGGAGGGATTCATCAAGCCCCCCCTATCCTCTTCCTCCTTAAATACACCAGTGTATATATTAGAATAGATTAGGAATAACATTGTTTGAACCTTATAGAAGGAATTTCTTGTAAGTGTCTCTTTCAGTTTACTTCTAAGGTACTATGATTATGCTAAACACTGATTATAGACTTGGTAAAGATTACCTAAGATCATTATAGGTTTAACCTCCTATTCGATCTTCGATAATACTTGCATATTACCTATCTAGTAACTCATGTAACCCTTATATGAATATCAGGTATCACTATTTCATAGTTTAGGTAATGCTACTATAAAATAAGTGTTTGTAATATTGCTACTCCAACTACTACTTAGCTATTAATCTAGGGCAATAGGAAAGAGACACTGGTAATGAGTTAATTAGACCCTTACTTCCTCACCCCCTCTCCTCTCCTTAGCTAAGGATATATATACTTATATTATTTTACCTTCTTGAAACTAATAATCTAATATATATACTAGTAGAGTATGTTTACTATGTTTTCCAATATATATATGTATAAGCTTATTTGGGTATTATGTTGTATTGCTTATAAATACTACTTAAGATGCTAGCTTTAGCTATAGTAAATAGGACTAAGGAAACTAAAAAATACTATCTTAGCATAAAAAGAGAAAAAAAAATCTTAAGCTATAACCTTACTAAGTAACCCTAGAGAGAAAACAAGTATAAATGAAAAAAAAAAAAAAAAAATGAAATAGTAATCTATAAAAGCAGGAAGAATTCCTATAATATTTATTCATGAAAAAAAAATTAACTTCTCTCTAAATTATAGGTTTCTCTCCTATAGGGATTTGGATTCCTTTAGTCACTATTATATGGACAGGGCATATACACTTAATTAAGACCAAAGACATAGTCATATACAGAGGACTTTGAGTTCATATCAGTCACTATTGTATGGACAGGGCATGTACACTCAACTAAGAGCAAAGTCATAGTTGCATACATAGGAGTGTTAGGATGTACCTTTATCCACTAAGTACTATCAGTGTAACCTTCATATAGCTATTGTGTTTATCGGTCACATTTACTTATATAGACTCAACAAGTAATTAGGGAACTATGTATAGTCAGGAAAAACTTGCTTATGCTACAAAACCTAAGACCAACTAGGAAATCATAGTATTAAGCAGTGGCATGAGTGGGATTTGAACCTATAACATTGTATATTACTGTACAATAACACTAGGACAGCTATACCACTAGACCCTCCTTGCCCCTAGTTACATACATAGGAGCATCGGGATATACAGTTTCTCTTCTATACCTTATATACTCTCTATATATCTTACAGCTTACTTTTATATCTTATAACTTGCTTTTGTATTCTATAACTCAAAAATTCTACAAAATTTAGATATTAATGTAATAGAATTAAATATAAAAACTATAGGTTAATATATATATATATAAAAGTACTAGAAATCCTAGAATTTTAGTTATAGATAGGTTATTATAGATGTTTTGTAGGTTAGGTAGAGTAAAAAGTAAGTTATAGGATATATAAGGAGTAAAAGATAGGTTATAGGATATACAGGGAGTATATGAGACATAGGAGAGAAACTTATACTTTAGGGAGTCACTTTACTCTAGGAAGATGGCTGTATAAAGGGTTACCCTGATAGTGCTTAGCATGTTATGAACACCGGTAGTGGTCAGCGTCAAGGTACCTGGACGATGCGCTATGATGGAGGTTATGCTTAGATTGTCAACATGTGAGTATACCATCTCTACCCTTCACCATTGTGTTAAGCGCTCTGGAGAAGATCCTCTGTCACATGACCTTGTGGCATGGTGTGGCATAGTGTGGCTTTGCCATTACCCTTGTCTAAGCATGGGAAGTCAGCCCCATGGTTACCATGTGATCAGCTATCGGGATGATGCGATATTGGCCTAGTCAGCCATGAGGTCATAATCGGGTGATTGGACTCATATCGTGAGAGACTATCACTAATCAGGAGTGAGGCCTGAGAGGGTGATAGGCAATTATTGTCAAATTGAGTACTAATCGTGTCCTGTCCTTTCCAGACTCTTCTACAGGTTTCAGCAATTAGGAATCAGGAGATGGTCTAGACGGGTCTTAGTTCTTTGTGTTTCTATTTCCTTTGTCATCTCTTTGTCAGCTCAGGTAAAGGATGGGATATATAAGCACATAGTTGTTCTTGTCTTGTTCCTTGCCGTATAAAGGGTTACCCTGATAGCGCTTAGCGATGTATCGCTCCCTCTCTTACTTAGGCCATTCGATTAAGTTCGCAAATAGTGCCGCCCGCTAGAGAGTGTGACCGAAGGAAAAGAGTATCCTTGTCTTGTTCCTTTTCTCTCCTTCCTTCTTTAGCACATAGCTTCTTATCTTCTCTACGATCACCATTGTGAAAGCCTTGAGTTATCTTCGAGCCTTAAAGAATATATTCGCCTTCTCTGTCTTCTACCTTTGAAGTCCACCCCATTTATCGTAGGAAAGATATCTTCCAGTTAAGCTTTTGTTTAGCCGAGATATCTGAGTTCACTCAGTAATGTTTGCGAAGCATGCCTGAGGTATCTTTACCGAGCTATATACAAACCATATAGGGTGATCCATCACATAGCAAGTTCACTCCTATGTTATGTGACTATGTTATATACTCTTAATTAAGTGCAATGCCCTGTCCATACATCAGTGATCGAGGCAGGATAAGATAGTTTACTCTAGGAAGAGGGGCAAGGATAGTCTATTAGTATAGCAGTCCTAGTGTTATTGTGTAGTAATGTGCAGGGGGGGGAAATTCATTTTTATTTTATCTTTACAACCCCGCTAGGGGTCGTCTAAAAGAACCTCCGCTTGCAGCTATGTCAAGCTATGACGGAGGTAGAAGACAGCTGACCTAATGTCGGTAGCGCGTCCTATGGTTTACAGATAAAATACATAGGTTTGTTCCTGAATCCTCCTCGCTTACACGCAATAAACTAAAGAAGAGACGGGGCGGAAAAGAAAAGAACAGTGGGGGAAAGTAAACTCCAAAAGAAAGAAACATGACCGGCACAAAGCGACCACCTAGTACGTTAAAACAGCAGAAGAACTTTAAGTGAAAAGGAAAAAGAAAAGCCCAGGGAACCCCTTTCCCATCTCCAGTGAGGTGAACCTTACAACAACTGGAATGAATCGAGGTAAAAGCGAAGAACACTAGCCAAAGAAAAAGGAAAGAGAAAAGACAAAGGAGATAATGGAAGCCAAACTCATAAAACTCTTACACAAAGGGAACAACACTAGCAGAACAAAGAGATGAAACACCGAGAGGCCCTAAGTCTCCATTCCCTCTTCCATCACAGTACGCAGGTTCTCCACTCTCTTGTTAGTATCAGCCAAGGCCTGCAAATAAATGGGGCAGAGGGGATCGTTGGCGGGGTAGGCGGCATCACAATTAGCGTATTTAAGCACTGTGTGATTGTATTGTCATCCTCGGTGTTTGCATTCTGTGTTGCCACAGAAATGCTCGAAGATAGCGTGGGGTCCTGCGCAGATGCGGCAGCGGGGGGAAAAAGTGCACTTCAGTTGGTGATGACCGAAGCGGCAGCAGCGGGAGCACTGGGTAGCCTTCGAGAAGGCGATGTAGGGGTCGGTCCAACGATTCTTGTTAAGGATGGTCAAGCCTTGTGAAATGCGATAATGGTTGTTGTTCACCACTACTGTGATGATAATTGAGGATGCAGGTTTGCCGACGAGCTTGTCTTTGGAAGCGAGCCAGCGAGGTGTTTAGGCGAGGATCACACCTTGGTTGAAGGTCTCGATTTCCTTGCAGATGAGTGACATGTGTTCAAACTCCGAGGTGTTAAGGACAGGGGTTGGCACGTTGTGCACGATGTACTTCTTGTGAAGGAAGTTTCAGCGTAGGCCGGTGACTGTGGGGAAGAACTTGCGAACAGCTTCTTCGACGGTCGGTTTGTAGGCAAGTACTTGCTGGGTGGTAGTGTTCTCCATTACGGAGAGGAAGATGTTGCTAGCTCTGGCTTTGCGGACGGAGCGGATTCGGCAGGCAGAAGAGGCCTTTTTGTCAACTAAGGCAGTGTTGACAGTGTCCCAGACAGCGATGGGGTTAAACTCGGGGATTTCTCCCTCGAGATTGACGATGATTTCTCTTTCCCTCTTAGTAGGGTACTTCAGGGTAGGAGAAGTGGTAGCAGTCGGGGTCGGCGCAGCTGGGGCTTTGCCTTTGATTTTCTTCACTACCTGGGCCCAGGTGGTGTCAGTAGTGGGGGGCACCACATATGGCGCAGTGGGAGTGGGGGTGGTAAGGGAAGAAGAAATCTTCTTCACCGCTTTAGCAGTTTTTGACGTTTCTGACCGTAGCTTTTTGATGGACTCAGAAAGAGCGAGGTCGACTTCAGTGGGGGCTGCTTTAGTCGAGGCTGTAGCAGTAGCATTGCGGGTGGTGAGGGCCTCGAGTTCATCAAAGCGAGCTTCGATTGACTGTTGGCCGGCGGCGAGGGCAGTAACTGCCTCTTGAATCTTGTTCATAGAGGCAATAAGGGATGGCAGGGTATGCGTGTAGAACTGGAGGTATTTGTATCTGATGTACAAGTCACCCGTGAGTGGGGCAGTGTGCATCGAGATTACATCTCCCATTCAAGGTTCATCTCGTATCGTAGGAGAAATGCCAGATGACTCGAAGGAAGCGAGCATCATTTTCATAGCGGCGGCTTCCTCCTTTGCTGCTTGTGGGGTACTGGAGGGGGGGGGGGTGGGTTGTATTGACTGTGGACATCGCGGTGGCATCCCGTGACGTTTGACGATGCGATATAGATACTAATAGCTGAGAACTAAAACGTAGGGGGTAGTTTAAAGGACTGAAGGAGCCTGTGTAGTAATGTACAATATCATAGGTTCAAATACTGCTCATGCTACTTATAATATACTATGATTTTATGATTAGTTGTAGGTTTTGTAGTGTAAGTAAGTTTTCCCTAACTATACATGGTTGCCTAATCACTGGTTCTGTCCATATAAGCGAATGTGACTGATGACCTCAATAGCTATATGAAGGGTTACCTTGATAGCACTTAGTGAGTTCCCTTCTATATTATGTGACTAAGTCATAAGCTTATAATCTAGTGTGACACCCTATCTATACATCAGTAATCTAAGGGAAGAACAGTACCTCACTCTAGGAAGAAGTGACTTAGTTAGGAAAATTATATAATTCATTCTAGGAAGAATATAGGATATTTAAGAAACAAGGAAGTAATTACTAAAGGACAGGGACTAGGGTCAAAGGTGCAAATCTTCTATAGTAAACTCTATGTAATCCTCAAAGCAATGAAAGAAATACAAAAGGTAGTAGAACAAGGAGGTATTACATAGGCCATAATATTCTCAGACTCCTAAGTAGCTATAATAGTGGCAGTAAACCTGTACCCCTCAATGATGTAGTACATAGCATAAGAAATTTGTGAAAATAACTAATAGATTAGTATAGCCAGTTAGACTTAGTATAGAGTAGTCTCCAGGGTATATAGGAATCACAGGAAATGATAGAGTAGATAAGATAGCTAAAACATATTTGGAAAAACCTGAACTGAAGAAAACAAAAAGTGTTATAACCAAAAAGCTCATCACTTAATCTAACATATGTACCTAAATTAAAGAACAACTCTGGGAAGAATTTGAACACCAGGCAGGAAAAATGATCCCAAAAAATGACCTGTACTTCACGCTAGATAAATATGCAGTAGATAGAGCATTTCAGTTAATGACCAGACATGCCTACATCCTGAACCTCTAGTGAGGGGTGGAAAACTCATTTTATTTTACCTTTATAACCCCAAAGGGGTCGTCTGAAAAAACCTCCTTATATAGATAGTCTAAGCTATGAAGGAGGTAAAAAGATAGCCAGCTTAAGGCCAGTATCACAAGGTCTACAATGGTAAGATAAAATATATGTAGTTCCTAAATGCTCGTAACTTACACATAATAAACTAAAGAAGAGATGGGGTAGAAAGTAGAGAGTAGCAGGGAGAGAAAAACACTAAAATAAAGAAATATGACTAGTGAAAAACCCAGCAACCCAGCAAATAAAACTAGCAGAAAAACTTAAGTAAGAAAACACAAGAAAAGCCTAGGTAACCTCTCTCCCACCTCTAGCAAGACAAATCTTACAACAACTGGAAGGTATTAAGGTATATGCAAGTAACACTAACTAAAGAAAAGGGAAAGAGAAAAAAGACAAAAGAGATAACAGAAGCTAAACTTATAGAAACCTTATACATAGGGAATAATAAAAGCAGAAAAAGTAATGAAATACTGAGGGGCCTTATATCTCCATTTCCTCTTCCATCATAGCATATAGATTCTCCACTCACTTGTTATTATCAGCAAAGGCTTTTAGGTAAATATGGTAGAGTAGGTCATTAGCAGGGTAGGCAGCATCACAATTAGCACATTCAAGTATAGTATAGTCACATTGTCAGCCTTTGGGTTTACACTCTGTATTACCACAGAAGTGTTTGAAGATAGCATAGGGTCTATCACATAGGTGGCAGTGAGGTCAGGGGGGGGGGGAGAGGGGGGGGTGAGTATACTTATTGATGATGACCAAAGCGACAGTAGCAGGAGTATTGGGTAGCCTTTGAGAAGGTGATATAGGGGTTAGTCTGATGGTTCTTGTTAAGTATAGTCAGGCCTTATGAAATGTAATAGTGGTTATTATTTACTACCATTATGATAATAACTGAGGAAGCAGGTTTACTGACTAGCTTATCTTTGGAACTGAGCCAGTTGGGGGTTTAGGTGAGGACAACTCCATAGTCATATGTCTCGATCTCATTTTGGATAAGTGATATGTGTTTGTACTCAGAGGTGTTAAGGACTGGGGTTGGCACATTGTATATGATGTACTTCTTATAAAGGAAGTTGCTGTGGAGGCTAGTGGTGGTAGGAAAGAGGTAGTAAACAGCTTCTTCTATAGTTGGCTTATAGGTAAGGACTTATTAGGCTATGGTATTCTCTATGATGGAGAGGAATATGTTGTTAGCTCCAGCTTTATAGACAGAGTAAATGCGATAGGCAGAGGGGGCTTTTTTCTCTACTAAGGTAGAGTTGATACTATCTTAAATAGCAATTAGGTTAAACTTAGGGAATTCCCCCTCAAGGTTAATGATGATCTCTCACTAGAGTTTACTAGGATACTTATAGGCAGGAGGGGTTGTAGTGGTCATTTTTGGTACAGCTGAGGCTTTGTCTTTATTTTTCCTAACTACTTAAGCCTATCCTGAACCTCTACCACCTAAGCAAAAAATTCAACATCTGCTTTAGTGGAAAGCCCCAGTTTGTCAAGTATTACCTGCAACACTGCTAAACAATATATAAGCTCTAAGAGCTCTTCAAGGGAAAGAGTACCAAAAACCTGCTGTATGATCAACTAACCCTCTAGAATAAACTGGTAGGAAAAGGCCTAGGAAAGCCCCTGGACCTACTACTAGAACCCCCCTAGGTAGTGATAGTAGTAAGAGGAGAAAAGTAGACTAGAGCAAGTAGATGGTAAAGCTTTGGCAGAGAGATTACCTTTTTTCCTTTTTTTTCTTTTCTTTTCTCCTTTTTTCTTTCCTTTTTTCCATTTTTTCTTAATTTTCTCAGGTAAAGCTATAAGGGAGGAGTGGAGGATTTATTTTTTCAGACAAGTAGGTAGAGGGTCATCTAGTTTCCTTCAGATATGTCTTTGCTTTTAATTAAGTATAAATACCCTGCTAGAGGAAAAAGGATATAAAATAATAGTAATAGGAAAATGTATCTACTTCACTCTATGAAGAATGTCTTTGCTTTTAATTAAGTGTAAATACCCTGCTGGAAAGAGAAAGGATGTAAAGTAATAGTAATGGGAAAATGTATCTTCTTTACTCTAGGAAGAAGCAGAGCACAGAAGTATCATAGAGGCCATAATCTTCTCAGACTCCCAAGTAGCCATCACTATAGCAGTAAACCTATACCTTAGGGTAATGCAGTATATTGCCAAAGAAGTCTTCAAAATCAACAATTAGCTCAATGCATTATGAATAAAGTTTGCAATAGAATAATCCCTTAGGCACTCAGGAATTACTGAAAATGAAAGAGTAGACCAGTTATCTGAACATTATTTAGAAAAACTGGAGCCTAAGAAAATAAAAAGCGTCATGACCAGGAAACAGATAACCTGATCCAATATTCATACCTAAGTGAAAGAGTGAATCTGGAGAGAATTTGAATGGTGGGCAGAAAGAATGATCCTGAAAAATGACCTATACCTATCCCTCAATAAGTTTATAGGGGTGAGAGCCTTCCAGTTCAGGACTAGGTACCTGTACATCCCTAACCTATTCTATATAAGTAAAGAGTGTAACATATACCTCTATGGTGAAGTGTAGTCTATTGGATATTACCTCCAACAGTGTAAGACCATGGCTAAGCTATGAGAACTCTACAAAAGGAAGAGTACCAAAAACCTGCTAAATGATCAACTAACCCTCTAGACCAAACTGGTAAAAAAAGTCCTTAGAAAGCCCTTATACCTACCCCCTGAACCCCCCTAGGTAGTGATAGTAAAAAGAGGAGAAAGAAAGTAAAGTTAGAATAGAGAGATGAGTAACAGGCTTTTAGAGAGGATGATTTTTCTCTTTATTTTTCTTTTTTCTTTTTCTTTTCCTTTTTCCTTTATGTTGAATTTTTTTTCAGGAAAGCCCTAGGGGCAGAGTAGAGGGTTTTTCTTTCAGAATGAGTAGGTAGTAGATCATCCAGTTTCCTTTGGTTATGTCGTAGCTTCTAATTAAGTATAAATACCCTGCTAGAGGAAAAAAGATATAAAATAACAGTAATGGGAAAACACATCTACTTTACTCTATGAAGAATGTCTTTGCTTTTAGTTAAGTGTAAATACCCTGTGGGAGGAAACTAGGATATAAAGTAACTTAATCTAAAAAATATACAAACAAAATCCGTTTTTTGTTTATATATATATACAAGCTGAGGAGTTTTCTGAAGGGTTTGGTGAATGTATATAGGGTAAATCTATTTAAAAAAGTAGACTTGATATTGAGTAAAGTTGAAAAAATTATCAAAGTAGCCTTTAAAGACTATATATAGCACAACCAAAAAAACTAGCCCTATATAGCTATAAAAAAAAAAAACATAAATTGTGTAAACTCTATACCAAATATTGCAATATAAAGTTAGTAGAATTGCTAAGCTCCAGGTATACCTAGAAGATACAATTACTATCTGTTAGCTATTCAATACCTTATAGACCATCTAAAGGACTAGAAAGAATAGGTTTAGGGTCTATCTATAGAAGTTTTTTTCCTTTTCTTTTCCTCTTCCTTTTTCTCTTAATTTTTTCCTATATAATTTACTGTAAAATACAAAGTAAATACTTAAGTTTCAAAGTCTCAATGCTTAAAAGAAAAAGTTATAACAAGTATTATTTCCACTATTAGAGTTTTTCTTAGAAAAGTGAATTGATGCTGCATCCTCCAACAGATAACTATTATAGGTGATATTATTCTTGCCTCAAAGATTATAGTGATAGTGAGAAAATGAGGCAATATTAGACAATTAGGAAGCTTGTAGTGTTGGTCATACATTTATAAACCTTTAATAAGCAGATAAAGGTATGTCCTGATGCTGCTATATATATAACTATGTATTTGCTCTTAATTGAGTGTACATGCCCTATCCATACAATAGTGACTGATAGGAAATCAAAAATCTTATAAACCTTTAATAATATCTGACTTTTTTTTTCTTTTTAATTTTTGTAATTTTTTTTTTCTCTTAATTTTTAATTTTTAATTTTTTTCTAGACAAATTTTCATTCATTTTTTTTTTTTTTATTTTTTTTCCATCCAGTATAGCAAATTTTTTTCTTAGGGAACAGGGGTTCTATGTCTGGAAAACCTATCCAGATCTAACTTAATTAAAAATCTAGTATAGCAAATAGATTTCTATAGAAAAAGTACAGTTGCAGCCTAATCTATCTAGAATAGCAAGTGATCTAGTTTATAGAGATCTGGTATAGCAAGGTGTAACTATACTTCTTAAAAATATATTTAGTGTAGTTATTTTATTTTATTTGTTTATATAGAAATAGCTACTATTAATGAATATGAAATAGAGACATAAGTATAATATAATATTATGAAGAGTTAGAAACTTACATTATCTAAAAACTATTTTGATAAAATTAATCTTTTATAAAAATGCTGAGAGTAATAAGGTATACATTATATTAAAAATTCTAAAACATAGTTTGTAGCAGTAAGAAAAATTGAAAATTCAATATTTCTATCAATATTATATTATTACATCCATACAAGAAGAAA
>JABYPW010002081.1:0-12468 GCA_016880775.1 Phymatotrichopsis omnivora | reverse complement strand
AAAAAAAAAAAAAAAAAAAAAAAAAAAAAAAAAGATGTATGATAAGGGACATCTAAATGGGGTGTGCCAAAAGACCCGATCACAAGAATCCTTACAACAACAAAAGAAATTTTTTTTTTTTAAAAAGCCTTTCTTTTCTTTTTCTTTTTCTTTTCTTTTCTTATTTGGTGGAGTTACGTCATAACACGCTAGAAATGAGTGCAAAAAATCGAATTCACGGGGTCCTCATGTAATCGGGAATTTCTAGTTATCTGATTGGCTGAAAGCCCTAGCGTCAAAGAGTCCGGGGATATGAATATCTCAAATGAATGTCAAACGTGAGTACCCCTGGTGTAGCTGGTGGAATGCGAATGAATTGAATAGAGTTCGGGGACGTATTTCAGCTCCTGAACTCGATTTCCAACGCTAACATTCGACCTCGAGCCAATAAAACTGGGGCGAGAGTTGGCGATATCGTACTTCCTCGTTGACTACAAGCCCTAAGTGTCACTAACGCGTACTCAGGTTCTTGCTGCTTTTACATACACAAGTCCCTGCACACACTAAATTACACCCTGTCAATTTGGAATCGAATGAATGGAATGCGATTCAAGCGTGAGCACCTCTAGTGACCATCGCTATTCAATCCCCACGGTCGCTAATGTATTCAATTCTCATGGGTTTGGATTCCCTCGACTCTAGGCACGCCACTTCCGCATTCGGCCAGAGGGCCCCCTATGCACGCAGCGCCCCTAGACAATCTCAGGGACGATTGTATGAGACTGTCCATAATTAACATCTACAGAAGTGATCTGTAGCTGAATAAGCTTGTATCGAATATCCTACCTCAAAGTTCAAGTTCCTTACTTATTAAGTGGTATACTTTTCGAGTAGTATATCAAGCGGTATGTATGACGGGCAAGCTATATTTTTTTTATCATTTTCCGTTAAAAAAATTCATCTACATGTGTGTGGTTTTATAAAGGGTTGCGAATATTGGGTAATTTTGAGGTGCTACCTTTATAAAGTGTCCCCCACCATAGGAGCAAAGCAGCCCTGCATCAATGGGCGCTCTATCAAATTTTATCCATACCCTAGTACGTTACTATTTATCCCCGCCCAGTAAACAAATTTTCTCTTCTTCCCGCCCCGTACATGAACACTTTCTTTTCCCCCGCCCGGTAAACCCATCAACGCAATACATCAGGACGACGCTGATTTCCGAGAGCACAATATCCGAAGAACTTATTCCCCTTCCTTTGGCCTATGCTAAATGGTGGCAATGACCTTTTGCCCTTTCTAACAAAGTTCAGATGATTCCCAAAGAATTTGAGCTTTGTTGGCCTCGTGAACCATGTTTACAGTTGGGGAAAGAAGTATACCACTGCTGACGGCCTGAAAACAATCCCGCAGGCGAAGCCTACACTATTATCACGCTTCCGCATTCATAATGAGCATGACAAAACCATAATCCATGACATTACTGGAGTAATTTGTTTATTTCCTACAATTTTTTATTTTTTTATTTTTTTATTTATTTATTTTTGGTGCACTTTGCCAAACAGACAACAATCCCCCTCTTCAATCTCACTCGCCTCAATCCGAACCAACGGTGCCATCACCGTATCAAATATCTCAACGAGTTTTCCAACACTCGAACATGCCTTCTACAGGCACACGATTTTCTTCCATATGTTTTTGGACTGCGTATAAGTGTGCACGAAGTAATTAATAATTGAAAAATAAAATTGCCTTCTTGGGCTTCCTCTCTCTGCAGTGTCTGTAACCCTCTGCCGAGCCGTCACCTCGTAGCGCGTGGGTGATTCGCGTAATGGCATACAACTTGTATGCCTCCCTGCGTATAACATCTCATGAAATTGTAGTTAGCTTTCTCTGAAATGATGCATCAATAGTATGAGTATAGTTGATAGACGCGTCTTCATTCCACAATGACGTGGTTTGGTTCTGTCTGGTTGTGGGTGATGCGAATTTCTACTTGACAGAGACCAGGAACATGGGAGAAGGTGGAACAACCGTTAATTCCTAGTTTCTCTTGCTTGATAGAGGATTTTAGCTCTTTTTTAGACGCCATTCGTAACTCGGGATTGTTTTTAGACCGTTAATGGTGATGTACTTCTTTCTCACTGTGGACAGAATCTACGAAATCAATAAATGTCAAATCCTTTGAGAGTCATCTGAATCTTGTCAGAAAGGGTGAAAAGTCGTTGCCGCCATTCAGCATAGGCCAAAGGAAGGGGAATAAATTCTTCGAATATTGTGTCCTCGGAAATCAGCGCCGCCCTGGTGTATTGTGTTGATGGGTTTACCGGGCGGGGAAAAAAAAGTGTCTACCAAGCGTGCAGAAAAAATTGTTTACTGGACGGGAGAAAAAAATAAATAAATAGTAACGTAAAAGGGGAATCTCTGAATAACTTAAATAAATAACTGAAGTAATAACTGAAGTATTGTTGCGGATTATGGTTATGTCGTTATGTTGTGCGGCGTGTGCGCATAAAAACGTACTAGCGTTGCGCTACTTGTTTACTTTCACTAAACTGAAAGCGGTTAGTATTAGCCAGTCCAGTTTGCTAGCGGGGGGTGTTATACATACATAGATTCTTTTTCTGTACATGTAAACATTTGCCTCGACGATACATCAACCACCAAAATAACGCATATTTTATAAATCATTTTTAAACTCATTAGTTCTATTTATTTATTTATTTATTTATTTCCAGCAATACATGCATTGGCTATTATCACCGTCCCGGCGGAGATCGAAGTTTGGCGACACAAGCTTTTCGGACTCGAGAACCCAGTTTCTCTCACGGAGGAATAGTTCATACTTTCCTGGCCTTATTGCGAGTCGGTATACATGATACGCAACAAGTGGAATTGGACGATAAAAGAGCGATGTTGGACAGGCTATTGCGAATGTCGGCTGTCAAGAACAGCACGCGATGCGGCTTCACCCGGTGTCCACAAAACAGCACGTCGAGATACAACTTTTTTCTTCCTCACCAGTGTGATGTATTATTGTAAAATGATTTCCGATCCCTTCAGTAGCTGTATGCGTGGTGTAATTATAAATAGAAAATAAATCAATCTGGAGGGTTTTCTTTACGGTCGAGTCTTAGAAAGTAAGAAGCCTAGGTAAATTCGAAAACCTTACATTGCACCCGTGCCAGAAGTACGCGTGAACTTGATATTTGTATATTGCATTCACGGCCGGCCGCGAACTGTCAGATATGCACAGAAATGAAGCGATAGATATACAGTTACACCTCGCTATACCGGATCTCTATGAACCGGATCACTCGCTATTCCGGATGGATTGGGCTGCAACTGTACTGGAGAACTTCCCGTCGCTCCAAAGTAGTACTCTGGAATCGGAGGCACAAAGCGTTTGGAAGATCTTCTATTCCGTGGCTTTCCGTTTTTTTCCCAAACTGGCAGTTTAGACTGAGGTGAATGTCTGTGCACCTGCATCTTGTCAAGCCAATGAATCTCTTTCCCGGCGTCACACCTCACGCGCCATAGACTCCATTACACGGCATACGTTTACACATTTTTGGTTAGCCTGTGCACTATTTCTATGCATCACACCCCTGTTTTCCAAAGTAGAAAGTTAGAAGACCCCCCCGCCCCCTCCTCCAGATTACCAAGTTGGAAATGCATGAAAGTGGGTCCTTCGATGTCTTAACTGTTCAAAACACCCCTGTCAACCCTTCCAAACTGGTTCTTTGGAGCGACGGGAAGTCCTCCACTCTCCCACAGAAATCTATTCGCTATACTGGATTTTTGATTAAACCGGATCCGGATGGGTTTTCCGGACAACAAGAACCCCTGTTCCCTACGAAAAAAATTCGCTATACCGGATGGAAAACAAAGTCGTTTATTGCTTCTCCGAGCAAAACGAACAGAAAATTCGTCAGAAAAAATTAAAAAGTAAGATATTATTGAAGGTTTGTAAATGCATGACCGACACCACGAGATTCCCAATCGTCCAATATTGCCTCATGTTCTCAAAATCGCTGTAATCTTTGAGGCAAGAATAATATCACCCATGATAGTGATCTGTTCGAGGATGCAGCATCGATTCACTTTTCCAAGAAAAACTCTAACAGTGGAAATAATGCTTGTCGTGACTTTTGCTTTTAAGCACCGAGACTTTGAGACTTAAGTATTTACTTTGTATTTTACAGTGAATTACACGGGAGAAAATTAAGAGAAAAGGAGGGGGAAAGAAAAGGAAAAAAACTCCTGGAGGTGGACCCTGAACCTATTCTTTCCAGTCCTTTAGATGGTCTGGAAGACATTGAACGGCAAACAGATGGGAATCGTGTTTTCTAGGCACACCTGGAGCTCGGCAAATTCTGCCAACTTCATATTACGATATTTAGCACGGAGTTCGCACAATTCATGTTTTTTTTTGCGGTCGCGTAGGGCCGGATATTTTGGACGTGGTCTTCGAAGGCCACTTTTTGAGATGATTTTTTCAACTTCACCCGACGTCAAGTCTACTTTTTTAAACAGATTTACCCCATACTCATTCACAAAACCCTTCAGAAAACCCCTCAGCTTGTGTATATGCATAAACAAAAAACTATGATTTTGTTTGTAGGATTTTCGCTATACCGGATATTCGCTATACCGGATAAAATGAGCCAAAATCTTGGCATCCGGTATAGCGAGGTGTAACTGTACTAGGGTATGGAAAAAAGTGATCGTAATGCATGAGTGGCGAAGTCACTGCGCCTGAGTAGACGAGTGATTTTGCCACTGCCAAGACGGGATCATTTATTGTTGTAACCAAGTACATCTTTTGATTAGCCATCCTGTCCTGTCGAAGTTGTTCTACGCTCCTGTCCGGAGACTCTAAGTATATAGAGTCATCGCTTTCTCGGTTAAGCATGAGTGGAGGACGTGAAACATGCAGTGGCAGGGTTTGAGGCTGAAGATTGTTGTGTGGCCTCTTTTTTTTTGCCGCCTGGTCGCTTGAGAACATTCCTCTAGAAGAGGAAATTATTTTACCAATACTTACTGCTTTCGGTTTAGTGTAGATCAACAAGTGGCACAACGCTAGTTCGCTTTTGTGCTCAAGCTATGCTTGAGCGTCGGTGGGGTTCTAAGTCTTCTTAATGACAGTTTGGGAAGGCATGCCGTGGCCCCAGGGAACCGTTATGCATATCCTCATTTGTAACTTAGGTTTCGGACCTTGGCGACTTTGATTATCACCCGATGTTCAAACCCACACTCCACATCACAAGAATCGCTAATATACAGAGACCTAGACAGCGTCATCGTCAAAGAGTTTACTACGTCGGTACAGGCTATTATTATTACCCCCTCCTTCCTTACGGTCTATCAAGTATGAACGAACGGGAGGTAGAGATCCACTATTTGCCAACACATTTCTCGACTTATATCCCGCTTACCCTAGCCTTGGAAGTTGTGAAGCGGTATCAAAAGCTGACCGCGATTTTCAGATCCCAGCGGAGACCGCTTCCTCCAATAGATCCGAAAAAATTGCCAACGTTGCAGCTCTCGGTATCGGGGTTCAAGGCGTTGTGAAGCTCGTCAAAAGGAAACGTGATGAAAAGGTTGGCCAAGCTCAGAGTTTCAGGCCGCGAGGTGGACCTAGCTAACGCAAGCGGCAGTTACTAGCTCGCAAGAAAATCAGATACCGAGAATCCAGATATCTTGAACCAAAGCACGAATTCCTAAAAAATTTCAGTCATGCTAACATTATCGAATTCGTCGCTTGCGAATATGATCGGGATCAAAGTTCTCATTTGTTCTGTATGGATTTATTGGCGTTTTTTTCCCAGTAGGAATTCCTATTTTTCATAATCGCAAAACATTATCTCCGGATAAATAATGACCACTTTAATTAGAAGGAAAAACGCAGTCACCGAAAATGTTTTGTGGCAAGTTCTATTTCAGGTCGCTTCAGCTCTCTCTTATTGCCATCACGGAGTTGGAATTTATGGCGACCACTTTACAGTGGAGGAAGAGTGGGATGGGATAATTCATGGAGGTATTAAGCCAAGTAACGGTAGGCTGCTCAATCCTTTGCACTCATGGCACGACACTCGCTGATTAGTCGTTACTTCAAAGTCTTAGTTTCATTCTGGGAAAACGGGAGGATCGTGGTGAAGATATGCAATTTTGGGATGAGTAAGGAGTATATTACAACATTGTACGGAACTAGTGCCGGTACATGCAAGTATACGGAGCCAGTATGACCTCTTTTCATTCGTGTGGTAAAGATATTAGGACGGTGGGAAGCTAATTTTCACAGGATGTTAGCGGAGGATGGTCCTTCAAGAGTGATATTTTCTCACTTGGACGTATGAATTGTCTCAAATTCTCCCGGATGTAGATACTGACAGACAAAGGTACCACGCGCGCCTTGTGGGGGTTAAACGAAAGTTTAGTCATCTCACAAAAGTTCGAGAAGGTCATTTCAAAATGCGAAGAAAAGAATCGGCTTCAACGATTTTGTGCTATCACTTTATTGCATTCGATACCGGCGGAATATTTTCATGTCCCAGATGGCTTCCAGGCAAAGAATTCGACTCGTTTATCCGCCGAAGGTCCAGATATATCGGGCTTTACTGGCCACTTGCTAGCAAGTGTGGCGAATGTTGGAACTGAGACTAAACGACTGCAGAAGCTGGTAGGTGATTTAGAAGGAGACGAGGATCTGCATTCTTATTATATAGATGCAGTTCAGTATTCCCTGAAGCACAATTATTCGACAGCCTTGTGCAGAATTTTTGAATTGTTGCGAGAAATGGTTAACGTCACGGCGGATGATGGCAAGACACCATTGCATTTTGCAGCTGAAACTGGAAACCTAAGAATGGTACTGGAATTGGTTGAACTCGGGGCGGATGTCAGTGCAATATCTCAGGATGGGTGGACTGCGCTTCATTCGGCAGCTGAAAACGGTCATCTCGAGGTTGTCGAAAAGCTTGTCCATCTCGGAGCGGATCCCAGATCGACGTCGCAAGATGGGTGGACTGCACTTCACTTGACTGTCAAATACGGTCACCTCGAGGTCGCCCAAAAGATTTTGGAGCTTGAATTGGATCTCGAGATCCTAGGTTATCAAGTACTTTAATCTCCTCCGGCTCCTTCAAAGTTTGTATCAATGCAGCCCCTTAAGCATGAGTGCTAACTCTTCATATCCTGCATCAGCGACCTGAAATCCACCGGAGCCAGCCGGAATTGCGACGTCGAACTCCCAGAAAAATTTTAAGCCCTGGCCGATCGCTGAAAATACCGTAGCAACCCGAATATAAGGCTCGTGTGTTGTGCATGGTCGTGCCAGTTTTCTAGACCTTTTAGTGCAATCTCGCACTCTCACGGATAACCTCTTTACATCACACTCACAATTACCTCTTGGGCTACACCAGTCCCCTTTTTAGGGGACTTTTTTATTTTACAAAGACTTTCCCCCCCTTTTTTTTTCGGACACTTTCCCCCATCCTAGAGGACTTTTTTTTGTTAGGATATTTTCCCTATCTTGGAGTTTTTTTTTTTTTTTTTTTTACATCCCTTCTCTTTTTCCCAAAAAATAAATAAAAGAAATAAAAGAATCCAAATTAATACGGTGTCGCATTCCCTCTAGCAGCGATCGCTGTTTCCAACCTACTCGCCATACTTCTAATCAAACCCACAAGTCGGTCTACTCTAATCTGATTCCAAGCATGCTTTAACATAATCCCAATGTCTCCATATCTTCCATCCTTCCAAAAGTCTCCATTGTTCGCAATAGGCCAGGTAGGCCAGGCTTTATGAAAGCCTGGCCTGCATTGGCCGTCGAAGGGTTCGGCCTAACCTAGCCCAGCTTGGCATAGGCTTTTTAGAAAACGCCTAGATGGCTCTATATGTATTCGAAAAAAAAAAAAATAAAAATAAAAAAAAACCTACCTAGAAAATCAGGGAGTTCAAAATTAAAGTCAGTTTCCTCGAGGGAACCGTGGGGCATAATCAGTTTTTTTTTTCCCCCCGTATTTTGACCTACACTTTGGCTTGGTTTAAGAATGGCGTTATACAGAGGCTTTTTTTTTCTCACATAAACTCAAGAGGCTTTTGTCTACTATCGCCTGCCATAGGTTCATGCCACACCAGTTGGGGGATAAGTAACGAAGTAAGATTTATTGAAGTATAGTGGTTATTGATCGGTCTGCAAATGTTTTCCCATGGCGTACGTGGTGTAGGTTCGGGCAAGAATGTAGAGTACATGTACGGTTAGTCTACGAGTTGATTGCCCGGGTGCGATAATTTACAAGTTGAAGAAAGTATATGTAATGGCTGCGATTTCGTATCATCCCATTGCGACCATCGCATTCCATTGCGACGAAACTAAACGTCTGCGGCACCGCAGCACCCACTTGCGAGATGTAAGTAGAAGAAGCCATGCGAGTTAACAGCACTTGGCGAGAATTAAGGGAGGTAGTTTGCGAGGAAAAGGGAACATAGCGCCAGTGAATTTTATTCACGTGCGAGAGATACGGCAAGTTCTGCCACAAATTTGCTTTCATATGCGTCATTTCCAGGGGTTTTATGCGAATAACAACAATATGCCAGAGCCCAATGCTGCATGCAAAATTCTCTAATAGCTTGAAACCCGCCACTTTCGGCAACGTAGATGTCCTAGGGGCAGAGTTGACATGTATTAAACGTGAATTCCAGTCATTGAAAGCGGTGCTGTAGTGCCTGGTGGGTATAGCGGAGCTCCTGTTGCGGATCAACTTGTCTCCAATTCCGAATTAAGAGTGATAGATTGATTGGCCAGTGTTTTAGACTTTTAACTTCGAATCTTCTCATTGTATATTATAATCGAAACCATGGTGCACAGAATTCCTTTACGATAATTTCAAGCAATCGAATGGGGGGATTTCGCAACCCGGAATATGGCGCAGTATTCTGGTGCGTTATTCTGTTTCAGAAAATGGATTTCGCAGAAAGTTCGTTTGGGTGATTTATAACAAGGTTTTCATGATCCGCGGAGTTGAGTTGAGTCCCTGAGAGGACCGTCCTTGGCTAGCGTGGGGATACCTGCACCTCTTCGCTTTCGGAGGAATTTCCTGCGCCCGACATGGAAAAAACAATGGAACAATAAGATAGGATGATAGAGGAGGTTATCAAGTCCTCGAATTTTGAATGTCGAGGTAAGTGTCGTGTTGGGCGTTGAGCTATCGGCCATCAGAATAGCGGGAATATAGCAGAACGCTATGTTCTGACGTATTCCGGAGCCGGAACACAAAATAGCTTAGTCACTAATCACATGACCTTATCTCTCTGCATGCCTTTACTCGAGCTAGATTCTGTAAACAGTATATAAGTAGATTGCAGCAGATACTTACTCGAGTACCTGAAATGAGCATTTTAATTCTACGTTCCCTACTTTTATGGCTTTGGCTTTGCAATTACCATTTTAACGTTTCCACATAGACTTTCGGATCCGGGAGTTTTGGCAAGGGTGCTCTGGCTGCATTGCAACTACGTGCCATAAAAACAGCAACCTCCAATCTTCCGTTGAAAGAACGCTGTAAAAAGCACAAAATAATAATTCGAAGAAAATGTTTCGTAATAATATGTAAGCATGTTTTCAGCAGAAACATTAATATAAACTACAGTAACTAACTGCTTCCTTGCTTGATTGTAAATGTACTCTTCATTTCAAGTTCTTCTACCCCGACGTATCCAACCTTCGACGCATTCGCTTCCGCCACATCTATGTTCGTTGATACTGTACCATCATTCTTTTATATGGCCACTTTCTTAATTACATGGTTGCTTTATTAGCAAAGCACCGATACATATGTAAAAATATTTTCGTAAGAACCCTTTTTCAATTACTTGATCCCATGGAAATTTCATCTCGATTAATATCCTTTCCCTTTACCAGTGGATGGGCTGTTTTTATATTTCTTTTTACTATGTCTCCGGCCGGATGGGGACGGACGGGACGCGGGGCTGCAGCGCAGCTCTCTGAAGTTCCCGCGGTTGACATGTAGTTAAGCTATGTAATCTGCGACAAAAAGAAGGCTCTCGTCGGCTCTCCATCACAACAATTGTCGGCGTGCAGACCTGGACCGGTGCCATCGTCAGAGGAGTTTACCAGTGCGTCTCTGACGTCGTTACTCCGTATTTCCTCTTTACGGTCTATGAAGCATGAACGAACGGGAGGTAGAGATCCACTATTTGGTACTTCACAGAACACATTTCTCGGCTTACATCTCCCTTATCCGAGCCTTGCGAATAGCGAAGCGGTATCAAAAGCTGACCGCGGTTTTTAGGTCCCAGCGGAGACCACTTACTCGGAAAAGTACGAAAACGTTGACGATGTTCCAGCTCTCGGTTCCGGGGCTCAAGGTGTTGTAATTCTCGTCAAGAGAAGGCGTGATGGAAAGGTTGGCCGGGTTCGGAATTTCCGGGGTAGGCCTAGCTAACGCAAGTGGCAGTTGCTAGCTCGCAAGAAAATCAAACACCGAGAATGCAGATATCTTGAAAGGAAATGCGAATTCCTGGAAAATCTCAGTCATGCTAACATCATCGACTTCGTCGCTTGCGAACATGACCGGGATTTTCATTTTCTCTATTTGGAATATTGTTTATATGGGGATTTACTGACATTTTTCTCCCAGTAGGAGTTCCTATTTTCATTATCGCAAAACATTGCCTCCAGATAAATACTGACCAGTTCAATTAGAAGTAAAAATGCGGTCACCGAAAATGTTCTGTGGCAAGTTGTATTTCAGGTCGCTTCAGCTCTTGCTTATTGCCATCACGGGGTTGGAATTTATGGCAACCAGCTCAAAGTGGAGGAGAAGTGGGATGGAATAATTCATAGAGATATTAAGCCAGATAACGGTAGTCTGCTCGATCCTTCGCATCCACGGCACGACACTTGCTAATTCGTCATTGTTTCAAAGTTTTGATTTCATTCTGGGAAAACGGGAGGATCGTGGTGAAGATATGCGATTTTGGGGTCAGTAAAGAGTATATTACAACACGATTCGGGACTAGTGTTGGTACACCCGTGTATAGGGAACCAGTATGACCTCTTGTTATTCGTTTGGTAAAGATATTAGGAGGCGGGGGGAAGCTAATTTTCACAGGATTTTAGTGACGGATGGTCCTTCAAGAGTGATATTTTCTCACTTGGACGTATGCATTGTCTCAAATTCTCCTAAATATCAAATATAAATACTGACAGGCAAAGGTACCACCCGCGCCTTGTGGGGTTTAAACGAAAGTTTGGTCATCTCACCAAAGTTCGAGAAGGTCATTTCAAAATGCGAAGAAAAGAATCGGCTTCAACGATTTTGTGCTATCACTTTATTGCATTCGATACCGGCGGAATATTTTCATGTCCCGGATGGCTTTCAGGCAAAGAATTCGACTTATTTTCACGCCGAAGGCCCAGACATATCGAGCTTTACTGGCCGCTTGCTGGCAACTGTGGCGAATGTAGGAACCGAGACTAAACGACTACGAAGGCTGGTACGCGATTTAGAAGGGGGCGAGGATTTGCACTCCTCTTATAGAAATGCAATTCAGTATTCCCTGCAGCACAATTATTCAACAGCCTTGTGGAGAATTTGTGAATTGTTGCGAGAAATGGTTAACGTCACGGCGGATGATGGCAAGACTCCACTGCATTTTGCAGCTGAAACTGGACGCCTAAGAATGGTACAGGAATTGGTTGAACTCGGAGCGGATATCGGTGCAATATCTCAGGATGGGTGGACGGCACTTCATTTGGCATCTAAAATGGGTCACCTCGGGGTTGTCGAAAAGCTTGTCCATCTCGGAGCGGATATCACGTCATCGTCCCAAGACGGGTGGACTGCGCTTCATTTGGCAGCTAATAGCGGTCATCTCGAGGTTGTCCAAAAGCTTGTCGATCTCAGAGCGGATCCCACATCGACGTTGCGAGATGGGTCGACTGCACTCCACTTGGCAGCTCAAAACGGTCATCTCGATGTTATCCAAACGCTTTTCGATCTCGGAGCAGATCCCAAATCGACGTCGCAAGATGGGTCTACTGCACTTCATTTCGCAGCTCAAAACGGTCATCTCGAGGTTGTCGAAAAGCTTGTCCATCTCGGAGCGGATCCCAGATCGACGTTACAAGGGGGGTGGACTACACTTCATTTGGCAGCTGATAACGGTCATCTCGAGGTTGTCGAAAAGCTTGTCCATCTCGGAGTCGACCCCAGATCGACGGCGGAAGATGGGTGGACAGCACTTCATTCAGCAGCTCAAAGCGGTCATCTCGAGGTTGTCGAAAAACTTGTCCATCTCGGAGCGGATCCCGAATCGACGTCGCAAGATGGGTCTACTGCACTTCATTTCGCAGCTGAAAACGGTCATCTCGAGGTTGTCGAAAAACTTGTCCATCTCGGAGCGGATCCCGAATCGACGTCGCAAGATGGGTCTACTGCACTTCATTTCGCAGCTCAAAAC
>JABYPW010002080.1:0-12479 GCA_016880775.1 Phymatotrichopsis omnivora | reverse complement strand
AAGAAGACCCCCTCCCCCCCCCCCCCCACCAGGCAATAGGCTCACCCAGGAGGAGATCATAGAAGAAGAACTAAAGTATGCAATAAGAAAAACGCTCCATACCACAGCACCAGGACCAGACCAGATAGGGTACACCCTCTGGAAACACCTCGCCGAAACGACACCAAAGGCCATAATCCAAATCATCTTATCTTATCTTGTCCTCCCTCGGATCACATATAATCCAAATCATCCAACCCCTCATACAACACAGAGTACACCCAAAAAACTTCAAGGATACCCTCGGGATCGCCTTAGCCAAACCAAAAAAGGACTCGTCCGAAAACCCAAACAACTACAGATGCATCTTTCTCAATAACACCCTGGGAAAAATATTGGAAAAAGTAATCACCTTAAGACTAGCAGAGCATGCTATAGACAACAACATGATTACCGAAAACCAATATGGGGCCCTCCCAGGGAGATCAGTAATAAACACAGTCAAAGCCCTGAAACACGATAGCAGATGGGAACAAAACAAGGGAAAGAAGGCCATAATGCTATTTATGGACATCGAGAAAGGATTCGATGAGTCAACAAATGAAAACTGCTCGACATACTCAGAAAAGTGAACACCCCAGAGTACATCATCAGGTGGACATTGTCGTTCCTAAGCACAAGAAGCCTATCCTTCTCAGATAAAGGAACGAAATCAGACCCAGCAGACATCAACCCAGGAGTTCCACAGGGATCCCCCATCTCCCCACTACTGTTCAACATCTATGTGGCAGAGCTGACAAGAGACAGCAGGGCACAAATAAAGGTTTACATGTATGTAGATGACATCTGTCTCCTTTGTACAAGTGAAAGCTACGAAGAAAATTACAGGATACTAGAAAGGTTTGTGAATGGGGAACTGAAAAGGAAGTTGGATGACCTTCTACTCTCTCTATCCCTGGGGAAAACCGAACTCTAACACATCTGAGTGGAACCAAGAGATAGGCTCCCAGTCAGGATCATGGGAGAAACAATCGAACACAAGGACACAGTAAGGTACCTAGGAATAATGCTCCACCGAGCAAAGAAGTATACCCCACACTGCCAGCAGATAATAGGACAAGCGTAAGCAAGCCTCTACAACATCAGTAGACTAGCCACAGGAGCTAGAGGTTTGAGCGTTCACATGGCCAAGAAACTCGTCAGAGCAGTAGTATACCCGGCACTATACTATGGAGCTGACACCTTCCACCCAAACCTGATAATGGACAAGGCCACAAAAATCCTAGAAAAAGGATCAAGTCAAGCAGCAAAGTGGGCCTGCGGCATGTTCAGGATGGCCAACAACAACAAGGCAATAATAGAGGCAGGACTAAATACCCCAGAAGTAGAAATCCAAAGGTACCAGAAAAACTACGGAGCAAGGATCCTAGCCATAGGAAAAGAACACCCAGTGTACAAACGAATCCCCTATCTCCCAGATAGACTAAACAAAGAACCTAGACTAGCCAGATCCCCCATGTGGAGCTGTAAAACCTTCTCCAGTGCCTGGACCATGACACAAATGCCACAGATTGATGCCATGCTGTGGACCATAAGAGAAGAACTAGGTGACAAACCCTTCTCATTTAACAAACTAGCCCTACCCATGAGCCCATGGCCCATCAGCATACAAGGAAAACCAGTGCTAGCCAAATTCAAAGAAAAAGAAGAACAACTCAAAACCTTCCCAAGGGCCTTCAAGGATGACCATCTCGCAATCTTCATAGACGCATCTTAGGTCGGAGATAAAAACCAAGTAGGAATTGGCATAGTCGCATACCTCCAGCACAAAGAGCTCCTCAAGATAAGCAAAGGACAAGGACACGGCCTCCAAGTGTTTGACAGAGAGCTAGAAGCTATAAGACTTGCCTTTGAAGTTGCAACTAACCTAAAAAGGAAGCACCAAGAGCTCACCAAGGTCACCATCTTAAGCGACTCCCAGGGAGCCCTCAAAGCAGTACAGAACCCCTACCCCTCGAACACCCAACACATCACCTAAGAAATCTTCCGAAGAAACACTATACTAGCAAGCCTGGGAGTCATGGCAAATATGGACTGGGTACCGGCACACCAAGGGATAGCAGGAAACGAAACCGCAGACCAAGAAGCCAAAAAAGCCTATCAAACCATGACTACGAAGTCAGCTGCAAACAAGAAAATGATCACCAGGAGCACAATCAAATGAAGAATCAAAGACACAATAAAAAAGACAATGGCGCTGCTCACCGGAAAGAAAGAAGTGTACACCGACAAGTACGACCACCTCCCAAGATTCTCTGTGACGAGAGCATATCAATTCAGAACAGGTCACTTATACATCCTAAACTTCAAGCCGTAGGACAGAGAGCACAACATCTGCCTGTGCGGCGAAACCCAATCAGTCGAGCACTTCCTCCTCATATGCGAATCGAAACATAGCCTGAGAAAGGATGTCCTAGAAGCAATGAGCCTTAGGACCCTCCTTTACGAAGACCCGCACAGCTGGGAAAAACTAGTCAAGAAAGGCCTCGGAAAGCCACCGAACAAACAGGACCCACCAGAGCCCCCCTAGGTCGAGATAGAAACATGAGAGTAGAAGGTAAGAGAAGGAGAAGAGGAGGACTTTTTCTTTGTCTCTATTTTTTCGTTGGAAAGTTTTAGTGGAAACGGAGGACGGGTAGTAGCAGGATTTTGACTTTTTCCTTTTTTCCTTTTTTCCTTTCTTTTAAAGCCATGATGCTTATTTTTCTTCCTTTCCCCTAGTTAGTCCATCCTATTAAGTTAGCAAAAAAGACCTCCTGCTGGAGGAAAGTGTATACTTAGGTAGTTAGTTACCTAGTTATCTAGAAATGGGAATAGAGTTTCGACATTATTTGTCGGGGGCGAGGATGGTATAGTGGTATGGCTGTCCTAGTGTCATTGTGCAGTAACGCGCAATGTTGTGGGTTCAAATCCCACTCATCCTATTCTATACCACAAATTACTAGTTGGTTGCAGGTTTTGTAGCGTAAGCGAGTTTTCCCCAACAGTGCAGGGTTGCCTAATTACTGGTTCAGTCCCTGTGAGCGAATGCGACCAATGATTAGAATGGCCATATGAAGGGTTACCCTGATGGCGCTTAGCGATGTATTGCTCCCTCTCTACTTAGGCCATCCGATTAAGTTCACGCAAAGCCGTCCAGTAGAAGAGTGTGACCGATGGAAAACAGTTTCGACATTATTTATCGGCAGGACTCGCAGTTTCTCTTACCCCCCCCCCCCACATTCCAACCCTCGGCTATTTCGAAGAAGTCACCTACCTTCAAAGATAGTCGCCCACCACACCCAACCCAATCCCATAGAAGAAGCCATACCTATCCCATTACTGCCTAGCCCTCGGATAGAGGTTGGAGCACTGCTCACAGGCTGAGCTGAAAATAGGAAGCTTTCCACATAAGTGGAAAAAACCAAAATGTCGCAAAACAGCCCCATTACAATCACCAGTTCAGAACAATCCAACCTCTCCCAAAGCACCAATGACCTCCCTCGCTTAGACCCTGCCATCATCAACAACCCCGTTCGCACCAGGCTCCCAATGTCACAGCCCACACTAACAATAAGATCAAGCGCAGTAACACCTAACCCAGAATTCGAAAGCCCCTGTGTATTCAACCAAGAAGAAATCCATAGCTGGGACTAAGACATCCGCTTAACCGAACACGATGTACAAAGAATGCAAATGGCAGAAGAAAACCCAATGCCAGTCCAAACCCTAACCCAAACTCAATATACCTCAACAGGGCATACAACCATCATCAACCAGGGACACATAGGCAACCATAGCCACACCAGCACAGCTGAGGCCATGCTCAAATTCTCACCCTACTCCCCAACACTAGCACATCAAGCAACCACAGAGGCAGCACTAAACCCCACCCCCTTCGAGATCACCCTAACTACCTAAGTCCCAGCCACTCAGTACACGAGATCAACCCCGAGCACACAAACGGATAAAAGCTACCCTACATTCATAGGGCAGCTAACTAGGTCGCTCTCCTAACACTCTCTCCTAACCCTCCCAAGCAACAGATCGATGCACGCAGATGAAGAAGACTCAGACAACGACTCTAACACTACAACAAGGCCCACATATAACAAAGGAAAGAAAAGGGCTCAAGAAATCTAAAGAGAAACATTCTCTCCAATACCCATGGAATCATGCTATGAACTAGCTAGCATGAAGCCAGACAACATAGGCAAAACATTCCAACAATTCATCGACAACAAAGATGAAAGATTTTTCATGAATGTAGAAGCCTTCGGGAGTATCACCCAAGTACTAAACCACATATGGAGAAAACTGGACGACATGCACATGGAAAGACATGAACAAACTAAACAACTCAGAGAAATCAATCAACTAGTCTAAAACCAGTCCAACGAAATCAGATACCTAAAGACCACAATCAACAAACTCCAAAACAACCCCCCTGCCTAACAGAACACCTAATCCCCCAAGAACACCCCCAAGAACAACCCCCAAACACCAATCGCGCTGGTCACCCTTAATAGACCGCCCACCTCGTCGCCAAACGGACCTCAAACAGGAACAACCCCCAACAAGAACACAACAAACAACCAACCCCAAACATGGGCCCAGCGAATAGCCCAAAACATCAACAACAATAACAACGCCCCCCAAGGATCAAACCAAAATCTAGACAAAGGTAAAGGAAAGGAACAAAAAGTGAAAACATTCCCCATATCCAGAAGAGAGTTGCACTCCCTGACCATTGGAGTTTTCCACCGAAGCGTCACCAGAACAAACCCTGAAAAACTAAGAGAAGCATACATAAAGGTCTTGGCCGAACAAAAAGCCCCCACAGAACTCAGGGGGCTCATAGTCAGAGTCAACCATAAATCGACAATTGTCATAACCACCCCCCCAACCTTCACCGCAAGTGCACTAGTCCCATATATAGATGCCCTCAATTACGTTACCAAAGAGAACACAAACCCAGAAGTCGAAAGAGACAGTTTCAGGGTAGCTACTATGTTCACCGAACTGGTCATCCACTCAGTCCCAACAGCCCCGCTTGGAGAAATACCAGTCCACAAACTATCAGAGGAACTCTTCTACGTTGCAGACGTAGAAATAGCAGCAGCAACATACCTCAAGAGCACAGAAGACCGTAGAAACAACCTATTAGGAGGAGCATTCGCAGCAGTCGCTATCCGGATCACAGAAGACTAGGTCCCAAAGCTAGGCAAGCAAGTCATCCTCTGTAACAGAACGTGCAAAGTCATGAAGTCCCTGAGACCAAACCCAACAGCAGTATGTTACCGATGCTTCAAAATTGGACACTTCAGCGTAATGTGCAGAGAGGAAAAAAAAGGCTGCAATTATTGCGGCAACCTCCACAACTTTTTCCCCCACCATAACACAAAGAAACACATCTGCCTGCTGTGCAAGTTCAGCGGGCCATGCGAACACAAAGGATTAATTTACACCAACTGCAAAGGAGCACACAAGGCCACAGACAACAGTTATCCAGCAATCAAAGCCGCAAAATACCAATATGCAAGGGAAGTTGAGGAAAAGAAAAAGGAATGGATGGACTAGATCAGCATGGAAATTGAAATGCACCAAGAAGATTAATGGAGAACTATGGAGAAAAAATCCAGTGGGGCTTAGACCCACATCCTATCCTTAAAATATTACAACACAACTGTCAGAGATTGTAAACGAATTTTCAATCCTTAATGGAAACAGCCGTCAAAAACAAAGCAAACATAATAGCCATACAAGAACCACCAACCTTCAACAACGCCCCCCTAACATTTCAAGGATACGCTCGTTTGTACCCCAGCAACAAAACATGGTCAAGAGTGGCCACATATGTCAGAACAGATGGAAGAACAAGACCTTTCCTGCAGTGGACAAAAGAAGGAGACTGCATGGTAACAAGAGTATACTGGAGTAAAGAAAAATATATTGACATAACCAATGTTTACAAACCCCCCACCCAAAAAACTGAATAGACCCCGTGGGAAAGAATCTTCTCACTAAACAAAAATTTGGTCATAGGAGACATGAACCTGCACCATCCCTGGTGGGACGAGAGCACAAAAGACAAAGCAAGAGCCACAGAACCCCTTGTAAATGCAGCAACCAAGAACCTATACCACCTCCTTAACGAACCTGAAACCCTAACAAGAATCAGACAAGGCAAACAGAGAGACACGACCATAGACCTAGCCCTCATTAGCCCCTACTTATCAAACTGGAAAACAAACTGGCAGATAGCACCAGACCAAGCACAGACTACCAGCGACCACGAAGTTATAGCTATTACGCTCAGCTCCAACTAGACAACCTATGAAAAAATGGTAAAATACGACTTCAAAAAAGCAGACTGGGAAAAAATAGAAGAAAACGTCAAAGACTGGCACCCACCACAATACAGACCAGAAAACCCAGATGAATGGACTAAAGAGGCAGTCAAAGACCTCCTAAATACGATAAAAAACAACCAAGCCCTTCCTACGATTACTATCCTCCCCAAATCCAATCCCTAGTGGATGAAATAAATAAGCGAAATGAAAAAAGCCCTCGGCCAACTCAGAAAGAAAGGAACAAAAGAAGAGATCAGCACAGCAAAGAAAGAGTTCAGGCACAAAGTATACGATACCAAAAAAGAACACTGGAATAAGTTCCTAGCCGAAGTAAACAACAAAGACCTATGGAAAGCCCTCAAGTACACCAGACCAGCAAGAGACATCCCACTTCCCACAGTAAAAGGAGCAACAAGCCTGAATGAAAAAGCACAGGCCCTGATAGACCACTTCTTCCTGATCAAACAAGACCCCTTTCCTCCCCCCCCACCAGGCAACAGGCTCACACAGGAGGAAATCACAGAGGAAGAACTAAAGTACACTATAAGGAAAACGCTCTACACCACAGCACCAGGACCAGACCAGATAGGGTATACCCTCTGGAAACATCTCACGGAAACAAGACCAGAAGCCATAATCCAGATCATGTAACTCATTATGCTACACAGAGTGCACCCAAAGAACTTCAAGGACACCCTCGGGATCGCCTTAGCCAAACCAAAAAAGGACTCAGACGAAAACTCAAACAGCTACAGGTGTATCTTCCTCATCAACACCCTCAGGAAAATACTGGAAAAAGTAATCACCCTAAGACTAGTGCAGCATGCCATAGACAACAATATGATCACTGAAAACCAGTACGGAGCACTCCTAGGAAGATCAGTAACTGACACAGTCAATGCCCTAAAACATAACAGTAGATGGGAACAAAACAAAGAAAAAAAGGCCACAATGCTATTCATGGACATCGAAAAAGGATTCGACTGGGTTAACAACTGAAAACTACTCGACATACTCAAAAAAGGAAACACCCCAGAGTACATCGTCAGGTGGACATAGTCCTTCCTAAGCGAGAGAAGCCTAGCCTTTTCGGACAAAGGAACAAAGTCAGATCGAACAGACATCAACCCTGGAGTTCCACAGGGATCTCCCATCTCCCCATTATTATTCAACATCTATGTGGCAGAACTGACAAGAGACAGCGGGGCGCAAATAAAGGTTTACATGTATGTAGATGATATCTATCTCCTTTGTACAAGAGGAAGCTATGAAGAAAATTGCAGGATACTGGAAGAGTTTGTAAATGGAAAATTGAAAAGAAAACTGGACAACCTTCTACTCTCTCTATCCCCTGGAAAAACCGAACTTCAGCACATCTGAGCGGAACCAAAGGATAGGCTCCTAGTCAGGATCATGGGAGAGACGATCGAACACAAGGACATAGTACGATACCTAGGAATAATGCTTCACTGTAGCGAGAAGTATACCCCACACTGCCAGCACAGGCTAGGACAAGCACAAACAAGCCTCTTCACCATCAGCAGACTAGCCATAGGAGCCAGAGGACTAAGTGTTCACATGGCCAAGAAGCTTGTCAAAATAGTAGTATACCCAGCACTATACTACGGAGCTGACACCTTCCACCCAAACCTGATATCGGACAAGGCCACAAAAATTCTGGTAACAGGATCAAGTCAAGCGGTAAAGTGGGCCTGCAGCATGTTCAGAACGACCAACAACAACAAAGCGATAATAGAGGCAGGGCTCAACACGCTAGAAGTCGAAATCTAAAGGTACCAGAAAAATTACGGAGCGAGAATCCTAGCCCTGGGGAAAGGACATCCGATATACAAACGAATCCCCCTCCTCCCAGACAGACTGAACAAAGAACCCAGACCAGCCAGAACTCCTACATGGAGCTGCAAAACCTTCTCCAGCGCCTGGACCATGACACGAATGCCACAGATAGATGCAATGCTATGGACCATAAAAGAAGAGTTAGGCAAAAAACAGTTCTCCTTCAACAAGCTAGCCCCGCCTACAAGCGCATGGCCCATCAGCATGCAAGGAAAACCAAAGCTCACCAAGTTTAAAGAAAAAGAAGAACAGCTCAAAACCTTCCCAAGGGCCCTCGAGGATAACCATCTCACAATTTTCACAGACGTATCCCAGGTCGGAGACAAAAACCAAATAGGAATCAGCCTAGTCGCGTACATCTAGCACAAAGAAATCCTCAGAATAAGCAAAGGACAGGGACACAGCCTCCAAGTATTCGACGGAGAACTAGAGGCCATAAGGCTCACCGGCAAAATCACAGCCAACCTAAAAAAGAAGTACCAGGAGCTCACCAAGGTCACCATCTTTAGCAACTCCCAGGCAGCCCTCAAAGTAGCACAGAACCCCTACCCGGCGAACACTCAACACATCGCCCCAGAAATCTTTCCAAGAAACGTCACACTAGTAAGCCTAGAAGTCGCGGCGAACATGGAGTGGGTACCAGTGCATCAAGGGATAACAGGAAATGAAACCGCAGACCAAGAAGCTAAAAAAGCCTCACAGGCCACAGCCACGAAGTCGGCTACAAACAAGAAAATGATCACAAGGAGTACGATCAAACGAAGAATGAGGGACACAACAAAGAAAACAATGGCACTGCTCACCGGAAAGAAAGAACCATACACCGACAAGTACGACCACCTCCCAAGGTTCTCCGCGACGAGAGCATATCAGTTCAGAACAGGCCACGCATACATCCTGAACTTCAAACTGTGGGACAGAGAACACAACATCTGCCTGTGCAGAGACACCCAGTCAGTCGAACATTTCCTCCTCAGATGCGAATCAAAATACAGCCTGAGAGAAGACATCCCAGAAGGAACGAGCCTCGAAACCCTCCTTTACGAAGACCCGCACAGCTGGGAAAAACTCGTCAAAAAAGGCCTTGGAAAACCACCAAATAAACAGGACCCGCCAGAGCCCCCCCAGCTCAAAATAGACAGAAGAGAGTAGAAGGTAAGAAAAGAGGAGGAGGGCTTTTCTTTCTTTTCACTTTCTTCGATGCTTGCTTTTATTTTTTTTTTTATATTTTTTTTTTTTTTATTTTTGTCTTTATATTGCGGAAGCGTTTGACGGAAGACAGATGGTGGTGGATTTTTCTTGGGTCTTTTTCTTTCTAGCCATGACACTCGCTTTTCTTCCTTTCCCTAGTTAGTCCATCCTATTAAGTTAGTGAAAAAGACACCCCGCTGGTGGAAAGTGTATATATAGATAGTTAGTTATCTAGAAATGGGAATAGAGTTTAGATATTATTTGTCGGGGTGAGGATGGTCTAGTGGTATAGCTATCCTATTATTGTTGTGCAGTAATGCATAATGTTGTGGGTTCAAATCCCACTCACCTCATTCCATACCACGAATTTCTGGTTGGTCATGGGTTTTGTAGCGTAAGCAAGTTTTCCCTGACTATGCAAGGTTGTCTAATTACTGGTTCAGTCCTTGTAAGCGAATGTGACCAATGACCTCAATGGCTGTATGAAGGGTTACCCCTGACAGTGCTTAGCGATTTATCGCTCCATCTCTTAGTTATGCCATCTGATTAAGTCCGCGCAAAGCCATCCGCTAGAGAGTGTGACCGAAGGAAAAGAGTATAGACATTATTTGTCCATTGGGAATAGAGTTTCGACATTATTTGTCTAGGGGTGAGGATGGTCTAGTGGTATGGCTATCCTATTGTCGTTGTGCAGTAATGCGCAATGTCGTGGGTTCCAATCCTGCTCGCCTCATTCTATACCACAAATTTCCAGTTCGTCACAGGTTTTGTAGCGTAAGTAAGTTTTCCCTGACTATGCAAGGTTACCTAATTACTGGTTTAGTCCTTGTAAGTGAATGCGACCGATGACATCAATGGCTATATAAAGGGTTACCCCTGACAGTGCTTAGCGATGTATCGCTCTCTCTCTTAGTTAGGCCATCCGATTAAGTTCGTGCAAAGCTGTCCGCTAGAGAGTGTGACTGAAGGAAAAGAGTATAGACATTATTTATCTACTGGAATGCGATTCTATAGAACAGTTAAAACTGGTGAAGTAACCCTGTCCATCTACTCAGCAAAAACCCTACAAAGAAAAATCAAAGAAAAACTGATCGAACGATGGAAAACAAAAACAGTCGAAAACTCAGCAGAGGATGAAAAAGTATCCCTCTGCGAGAACCAAATCTTCAAGCTACCAGTTGAAATCGCAAGCCGAATATTCCAGATGAGATCCCGGAAATCGCACCTTTCCACGCACACATCATGGGGACCCAACAACCACCTCTGCATGCACTGCTACCAATACTACAAGACCATCCAGCATGCAATACTAGAATGCCTGGCAAGAGCAGAAGCACATGAAAAATACATACCAAAACCCTGTGACCTGGAAGCCATGTTCCGATTGGAGGAATAGACCAAACAAATAGCGATATACATATCGAAAACGAAAACACGGATACCAACCAGGACCTATGCATACGAATACCAAGTGGCTATACATGTTCATTCTGTGCATAATAGACCCCCATCATGTACCCCTTCCCCGTCTCCGCCCAGCCCGTATTCTACATACAGGCTGTACAAGAGTTTTTTGTATTAGAAACCTTTCACAGAGGTAGCTCCGGCTGACGGATCAGCTACGCCTCCCTCTATCTTCCTTAGTCCCTCTTATTGTTACAGCCACGGTACCAAGGCCCATGCACGATGATGAGTTTAGTTAGATGAGCAACTTCCTGTGAGTATACCCCTGTGCCACGCGAAAGGACCATGTGACAAAGGGCTCTGCCTCAGGATAAGTCATATGTGGCGCCTCTGATGAAGATGAGTCAGGGTCTGACTCACCCATCATCCTCTCTCAAGCATACCTCACATGATCGGATTAACTTGAGTAACTCCTGCAGACTAGTCACCTGCGGTTGGTATGACTCGAGCCGATCGAGCCAGATATCGTGTGATGATGATCTTACCCGAGATCGGCGATCTGAGCTCAGACCATAATGCTGATCATTTCCGTTATGACTCCTAGGAATGTTACGATCGCGTCAGATGATAATAGAATGAGTCATGGGATTTCTAAGGGTTTCTTTCGGGTTATATTTCTTATATAATCTCCTTTGTCATAGATGACTCATTTCTCTTGGATGGAAGGGTATTTAAGGATGGTCATTGGTCGCTTCATGTGCAGGCTTCTTCGATCCTTCAAACTACCCCCTACATTTTAGTTCTCAGCTATTAGTATCTATATCGCATCGTCAAACGTCGTCAAAATGCCCCCGCGGCGTTCGCAGTCTACACAGCCCCCTCCCCTCCCCGCCACAGCCCCACAAGCAGCAAAGGATGAGGCCGCCTCCATCAAAGCAATGTTTACCTCATACGAGGAATCAGGCATTTCCCAAGCAATGCGTGAAGAACCTGGAATGGGAGATGTACTCTCGATGCACACCGCTCCTCTCACAGGAGATTTGTACATCAGATACAAAGACCTCCAGTTCTACGAAAGCACTCTGCCCACTCTCCTGGCCTCAATCAACAAAATCCAGGAGGCAGTCACCGCTATTGCTGCTGGTCAACAGTCCCTCGAAGCCCGCTTCGACGAACTCGAGGCCATCACCACCCGCAACACCACTGCCACGGCCTCGGCCAAGGCAGGTCCCACTGAAATCGACCTCGCCCTCTCTGATTCCATCAAAAAGCTACGGTCGGAAACGTCTAAAACCGCTAAGGCAGTGAAGAAGATCTCTTCCTCCCTTACCTCCCCCGCCCCCACTGCGCCACAAGTGGCGCCCCCCACTACTGACTCTACCTGGGCCCAGGTAGTGAAGAAAAACAAAGGCAAAGCTCCGGCTGCGCCGACCCCGACTGCTACTGTTCCTCCCGCCCCGAAGTATCCCACCAAGAGAGAGAGAGAAATCATTGTCAATCTCGAGGGAGAAATCCCCGAGTTCAACCCCATCGCTGTTCGGGACACTGTCAACGCCGCACTGGTTGACAAAAAAGCCCCCTCCGCCTGCCGAATCCGCTCTGTCCGAAAGGCTGGAGCCAACAACATCTTCCTCTCCGTCATGGAGAATACCACCG